>NQII01000399.1:678782-711481 GCA_002778355.1 Clitarchus hookeri | reverse complement strand
GGGGGGGGGGGGGGATAAATCCACGAGGACAAGTCAGCCATACGAGAAAGGTCCCAACAGGGCGGTGACCTTGAACAATCAGTGGGTAGTTGTGCGATGCCTTGTAAATAAATTACTTTGGTATATGATAATAACGTCGTTAAAAGTTTATCCAGCAAACAATCTGATTAGATATAAATAGGGACTGGAAAATTTCACGATTTCGTTTTGGGACGAGCTAGACTTCAAATATATGACGTGTATTTCTGTTACGTCACAGTTAATTAGACACGCCCAAGTGAACTCTCAGCCAATAACAGACCTACAAAGAAACAACCACGGAATCCCGTGTCACCTGGTCTGAGGTGAAACTGGCCACACACCGGGGCAACAGCCAATGAACACAAAGTTGAGACTCGAAAATACATAGGACCGTGGAGTCTAGCCTACGAGTAATTTAAAACGCGAAATTTTCCCGTTCCTGGATATAAATAACGACGTTAATATGCTAAAGCCCCTAATATGGCCCTCGGAGCACTATAGTCTTCCTGATGTCTCATAAAAATACACCACATGCACAGAAAATCGAGACTGTTTACCAACAACTCATTAGTAACGAAATCCAAAATTACTAGGCAGCAGACTGAACTGCAAATTTTTGTAAGTTTGTTCGAATTCTGCTATTGGCCGGCAATATGTNCAAAATTACTAGGCAGCAGACTGAACTGCAAATTTTTGTAAGTTTGTTCGAATTCTGCTATTGGCCGGCAATATGTCGAGCACGACTCGGCGGGCACTTGAGCCGGTTACAAATGTTCAACGGGAAAGAGTGACTAAAGCAGGTCAATGACTTCTTTTAAAGTGCAGCAGCCAGTAAAACTATTTCGAGACAAGATACAGTCCAAAGCACTGCAGGGTCGTCCAGATTTTTTGATTGGCTAAAAAATGTTCTGGCCCGTGTTAACCGTTAGCGCACGAATCACGAAGGTTCAGTGTCAGAGTTAGTTAGTTCAGAGTGGCTTGGTCAAAGACGGACACGGCACCAGCAGCCAATGGAGGTATAACAACAACAGCTGAGGTGTGTATATATTATTGAAGTCTACTGTGTGCTCCGATTTTTACGTGAAAAGTCACTGGGCCTACTCATGAGGCAAAGGGCGTAGATGGATGACCACTAAGTCCTTCACGGGTATCGAAACTACGAAAATGTTTCAATTTCTCATCAAGTTATACTCGCACTACACGGATGTCTCCACAGCTAGAGCTACAGAAAATTGTCCATAAGTGCTAAAATGCCAAACTGCACAGGAAATGATTCTAAACTTTATACTTTCCAACACGAGTGATCAAAGTAATCCTCGTGCAAGCCGCAAGCTCAGCTAAACATAAGGTACCGGAAAGCGTTTGGTTGTTGATCACGATTTAGAGTTTTATTTCAATGCCCTCCATTCGGTGCTGAAAGGCNAGGTACCGGAAAGCGTTTGGTTGTTGATCACGATTTAGAGTTTTATTTCAATGCCCTCCATTCGGTGCTGAAAGGCTGTATGAGAGAAAGCATGCATACAAACAACCCCTAACTCACGATTCGAAAACGTCCCTTCAGCCAGGTCTCTTAACAGTGGTGAAACACGCCTCCAACAGAGACGGAGGAAAATTTTAGGTATCTCTTTTAAGACATATTTTCTTCTTTTATAATTTTCATTTCGGTGCGATCAAAACTTAAATTACGTGTACAATAAAATATAGAGAAATGTCTATAACTCAGTACCGAATATATATATATATAACGTTTTTCAGCAGTAGTCATTGGGCAAATTTAATGTAAAATAGCCCTTTAACGTACACATTAATTTTTCATTTCTGGTGTTACAAAAAGAGAAATTTATGACGTGAATAGTACTTATGAATTTTTTTATAACGACTTACACTTTNCATTTCTGGTGTTACAAAAAGAGAAATTTATGACGTGAATAGTACTTATGAATTTTTTTATAACGACTTACACTTTGAATCGTATGGAAAGGTTTGCAGTATACCCATAGCACAAGAAGCAACCAGTTATTATAAAACAGTTGTTTTGTCAGCAGCAGTCAGTCAATAGCATTATCCAGGGAAAGGCGTTGTAATCTGTATTGGTGATAGCTTCTGACATTGAACCCTTGTACAGCACCAACGGGGCAACNCATTTCTGGTGTTACAAAAAGAGAAATTTATGACGTGAATAGTACTTATGAATTTTTTTATAACGACTTACACTTTAAATCGTATGGAAAGGTTTGCAGTATACCCATAGCACAAGACGCAACCAGTTATTATAAAACAGTTGTTTTGTCAGCAGCAGGCAGTCAATAGCATTACCCAGGGAAAGGCGTTGTAATCTGTATTGGTGATAGCTTCTGACATTGAACCCTTGTACAGCACCAACGGGGCAACNTCCAGGGAAAGGCGTTGTAATCTGTATTGGTGATAGCTTCTGACATTGAACCCTTGTACAGCACCAACGGGGCAACATTGCGTTCTTTATTTAAAATACGGCGTGGAGGATATTACAATATTAATATGTTTGTTGCGGTCTTGTATGTATATCTACAACCACGAGTACCTATTGTTCCTACAGAAGAACATTCTGCTCCTCCTACAAAACAGACAGTTCCTTCAACAGAATACTGTCAGCGGTATTTGGACTGTTCCCGCAGCATACACACACACACANTACAAAACAGACAGTTCCTTCAACAGAATACTGTCAGCGGTATTTGGACTGTTCCCGCAGCATACACACACACACACACACACATATCGGATGTGAACGAGTATACCTGGGATAGTACACTGGAGAGCCAAAAAAACTGGTATAGGCGTGCGTATGCAAATAAAAGGTTTGGAACCAATCAGAGCAACGCGATGCTGTCGGCAGCTAGATCGGTTACTGCTGCTGCAATGGCAGGCTATCAAGATTTACGTGAGTTTGAACGTGGTGTTATAGTCGGCGCACGAGAGATGGGACATAGCATCTTCAAGGTAGCGATAACATTTGGATGTTCGTGTACGACCATTTCACGAGTGTACCGTGAATATCGGTAATCCGGTGAAACATCACATCTTCGACATCGCTGCGGCCGGAAGAAGATAGTGAAAGAACGAGACAAACGACGACTGACGAGAATCGTTAAATGTGACAGACGTGCAACCCTTTCTAAAATTGGCGCAGATTGGATTCGTGGACTGCCGCGCAGGATTCATGTTGTGAATTGCANGATTCATGTTGTGAATTGCCTCCTGCATCCCTTCAGACATTAGTCGAGTCCATGCCACGTCGTCTTGCGGCACTTCTGCGTGTTCGGGGGACCCTGCATTATATTAGACAGGTGTACCAGTTTTTTTTGGCTCTTCAGTGTATGTTTACTGGTTAAGAGAAAAGTCGCATGTCAAGTCACGGAAATCACTGCGAAGACGAACATCAGAGATTGTATACAACATATCGACGCATCTCGGTGAACGAAAACAGTACGGGTGCCCATTTACTCTTATTCTGGCGGCCTCTCTTAAATTTAGGTGAGGACAGTATCCACCGTAAAAGCCCATGTTCATCGTACCGCCAGCTCAGATGGCAGTCGAATATGAGACGTCTCGAGCGGCATGCAGACGCTCTCTCACTACACCCGCGATGTAGTGAGAAAGAACAAGCCCTGACGAGGACACGCCACCATCGCATTTCACTTCCCAACTGAAGAAACGAGAGAGTAGAATTTAATACGAGTAGTCCTGAATAACGAAGAAACATGTAACACTAAACCTTGCTTAATTCACGATTACGCTGACATTTATTTACTAACCACTCGTTGCAAAAGCCAACTAATAGAGCATTGGGAAGCATTCACTTTAACTGCTCTCCATTGTCTTCCCCCGTTGGAGGAAATTACCTTTTCCGCTGTTGTTTTGTTTTCCCGCCGTGAAACACGCTGCAGACATTACGCTACGTGTGTAAAAAGTTACGTCCTACAAGGTAATGCAAGCAAGCATTCCCTGTCTCGTCCGTAAATAACATTGCTGGCAGGTTCACCAACCAAACATCATCAGCTGGCCGTTCGTTACGACGAGGTGGTGGCTAGATCCCGCGCCAAGGAAAAACACTAGCTTTCCTATTTTAAAAGGCAACACCGAGTTCTTTATTTTAAACACGGCGTGGTGATGATATTAAAATATTAATACCGAGATTATTCAAAGGAGATGCAGGTTTTCGAGACACGTAACAGTAGTTCCGGGATTTATAAAAATTACCTTTTACCTGCACATAAATTAGATATGTCGTAAAGTATATTTTCGATTGTTATGGCCTTATAAACAAGCAGAAAGGACATCACGATAATTAAATTGCTTCACAGGCGCAGCTACTCGATTTATAACTGTTTACCGGGAGATAAGTTACCGTAGAAATAAAACTCTATAAAGNGCTTCACAGGCGCAGCTACTCGATTTATAACTGTTTACCGGGAGATAAGTTACCGTAGAAATAAAACTCTATAAAGCCATAGTTTGTTTGATAGCAGCAAAGGAATGTGTTCGGACATTTAGCTTTCCGTATCGGATACCTGGTAAAGTGTCAGCTAGTGATCGAAAAAATTCATCCTACACACACACACACACACACACACATTTATGTACAGAAAAATGAACGATCTTCGAACTGCGTATCATCATGTACACTGANGCTTCACAGGCGCAGCTACTCGATTTATAACTGTTTACCGGGAGATAAGTTACCGTAGAAATAAAACTCTATAAAGTCATAGTTTGTTTGATAGCAGCAAAGGAATGTGTTCGGACATTTAGCTTTCCGTATCGGATACCTGGTAAAGTGTCAGCTAGTGATCGAAAAAATTCATCCTACACACACACACACACACACATTTATGTACAGAAAAATGAACGATCTTCGAACTGCGTATCATCATGTACACTGAGAAAAATAAATGGTCGTAGGAACCAAATTTCTACACCCATAACCCATCTAAACTGCTGATATAGGGACAAAATCAGTTTGGTTGTAGATAGCATCTGAATATTGTCAAAGCATATAGTAACTGCAACAGAACTGTTTGTGATGGTCTTGTCTGTATATCTGAAACTATGAATACTTATCGTTCCTACAGCAGTAAATCCTGTTCCTTCTACATAACAGAGAGTTTATTCAACATAATAATACCAGTGATATTTTGATTTTTACCGCAACAAACATTATTGTAATAAACTAACAGAAGATTCTGTTACTGGTATCGAAGTTTGGCTGCTTCCCTGAAGCCCGTTTGCAGAACAGTTATGTTGTAACTTCTCCGTTGAGTTTTTCGGAGTAGCTACTGTCGACACTGTAACTGTTTTGTATTTGTACAGAGAATTATTTGGAAACTGGCTGCCAAAGATATCTCTGTAACACTACAAATAAATTACAGTAAGTTGCACACGAAGCTCATTATGATGCAGACTGTATACAACAGATAACGGCAACTATTGAGGAAAGACCCTTCGTTGTTGAGATTACGTTCCCCAGTCTCATAAACATACAACACATGCCAATAACATCCAACACAAACACACTTTTATTGCTTCTAACACATGACAGAAGATTACACTGAGAAAGGGGTAGCGGTGGCGTAGTGGCCAGGGCGCTCGCCTCCCACCACGGCGATCCGGGTTCGATCCCCGGCGGTTCACCCCCGGACCTTCGCATGTAGGAATCGTGCTGGACGATGCCGCTTGCCGGTGGGCTTTCTCGGGGTACTCCCGCTTCCCCCGCACTTGCATTCCAGCGCCGCTCCATTCTAGGGTCTCACCTCTGTCATGCCCGGGGATGACGGTCACCTACGGGTCCCAGCTGGAAAGACCGTCACTCGGAGGGTGTTGCCTTGCTCTGGGTGCACACGCCATTATTATTATTATTACACTGAGAAAAGGGTTTTGTTGAATAAAACACAGTTTGTTTGGGGCAACCAAAGTAGTTGTTTCTATAGAAGCAATTAAATATTTTGTTGTTGAAACCAAATTATATTGTTGTTATTTTGTCGACCCGCACTGGTGCAGCTAAAGATATGTATATGGATGAAGCGGTCTCTGTTGTTAAGAAGTGAAAGCACGACCGACCGAGTTTCCTACCAGCACACCACTTGTGCCCGAATTTTACGCCCTAACTCTCTCTCTCCTTATGTGACTATTGATTAAATTCGAATGTTTTTAAACACATACACTGCAAAAACAGGACAACTTAAGTACTTAAATAAATGTTTCCAAGTTTCACAGCTTTGACCTTATACAAGTAACTATTTTGTTTGGTGGGACAAACCTTTCTGTCAGAGTTAGATAATGCTAGCGCGCTTAAAAACAAAAAAAATTGTTCTTTGCATCGCCTAAAATTAGATTTTTTACAAATGTCTGAAAGAGTGAACTGAAAGAGACTTAGACTTCAAATGATCACCACCATTAAAATTACTTGCGCCAACAGTTGTGTTTTGTCACATGTTTAAAAAAAGAAAGGGCAATATTACATCTAAACAAACTGTTGCTTCAAATGAAAAAAAAAAAACGCAGTCTAAGTGGCAAGGAAAAATTGGAAATCTGTTTCAGTGCTGACAGCCGAGGAAGCAGCTTACGAAAGCCTCCAAGGCATTGCGTGTTCCTAGATCTACCTTAGAAAATCGTATCTACCACTAGAAATGCTCAACTACGATGCTCGACAAAATTTGTTTGAAAAGCTGTGCTACCAAGAGAGAACAGCGATCGAAATCGGTCAGGTGCTGTGTGATTATAAATAGGGCCAGTGACTTTTCGCGTAAAAATCGGAGCACACAGTAGACTTGAATACTATATACACGCCTCAGCTGTTGTTATACCTCCATTGGCTGCTGGTGCCGTGTCCGTCTTTGACCAAGCCACTCAGGACTAAGTAACTCCGACACTGAACCTTCGTGATTCGTGAGCAAATGGTTTACACGTTCCAGAACATTTTTTAGCCAATCAAAGAAGCTGGACGACCCTACAGTGCTTTGGACTGTATTTTGTCTCGGAATCTTTTCGCGAAATACCATTGCCCCAATATATTATGCATCTCGTGGAGGAAGTCAAACATCATCCTGGTGATGGATGAACATTACCCGAATGTTACAAACAGACGCAAATGAAACACAAATAAAACGCTGAGTTACACATTGTCGCCACACTCAGTCCACAAAGTACAGCCAAACGGAAGGGAAATGACGTCTACCAAGCACAGGTAAATACATGGAAGATGCTGTGTAACAGAACGACTGAAACAACAGACACAGTGAAAATAAACAAAACAGGCGNCAGGTAAATACATGGAAGATGCTGTGTAACAGAACGACTGAAACAACAGACACAGTGAAAATAAACAAAACAGGCGCATAAACATACGATAGTAGTTTTCGGTTAGACACATGATACAACTGAAATAAACTTCGACGACAACAAAACACTTTAGATTACCCGGGACGAGGTGGGAAAAGCAATTAAAACTAAAAAAAAAAATAGAAAAGCCCCTGGACCTAATGAAATATCGTGGTGATCTACTAAAAAATTAACAGGTATATAAGTTGAATACAATTTAAGTGACGGGAAAATACAGACAGAAGGGAAAAGTAGCGTGACAATTGCAATCTTCAAAACGGGGGNACAGAGGGGAAAAGTAGCGTGACAATTGCAATCTTCATAAGAATAACCCAGAAAATTATCATAGCACTACACTTCTAAATAATACACAGCAACTGTTAACAATTTGTAAAAATTAGCTAGGAACAGTAAGGTATTCGAAAAAAAAAGTTGAACAACTGACACAATTTTCACACTAGGGTAAAAAATACACAGTAAAAAATGGTATCTTTCCAACACTGGCACTGTTTTATGAAATGTACAAAACTGTTTATGTATCTCCATTTTTGTAATGAACTTCACATCTGCAGTACTTGTTTGTTAAAACACTACCAACATTTAAAAAAAATTAAGTTTCCTTGTGTGAAAATTAACATTGAAATCTGTAACTTCTGTTCAGTTATCATACTTCGTCCAACCTCAAGAACCTATGAAGCTGACTATTCTTTCCTCCACAAGAATATCTGCTTGTGATCTAACATTAGTATCCCGGTGTTTTTTTGCTAGAAGTTCGCCCCACATTTGATGGTATTCATCACTATAATTTCGTCACATTCGATAGGTCTCTTATCTCACACATTCCGTATAATATTTTTTTTTTGTATTTTTCTGACTTTAATGTGACACTATATGGCCAACTCGATAGCTTTCTATTTCTCTGTGCAGTCTTAATTGGTGGCTTCCCTCCACGACAGAGGCCCTGTGGGTAATCGTTTACCCGCCCTACTCACACTGTAGTCTATTCGCGGTTTTTCCACACTTTTGTATCAAACTCATTGAAAATGAGGGTGAGGGGGGGATCTTGTATGTCGTGTCTAGTTGTTTCCTGAATATGCCTTGTATCAAAAGCGTCTTATACTCCTGTATACATTTAAGCACCTTATTTTTTTTATTAAATTCAACTTTTACTTATATTTTGTCTAGGCGCTATAACTTATTTATAATTTCATTTATAAAGAATGTGAATACACACAGAGACAAGTTAGTGTGTTGGTAATGCCTAGTAAGAAATATCTCTCACGCGAANTTATAAAGAATGTGAATACACACAGAGACAAGTTAGTGTGTTGGTAATGCCTAGTAAGAAATATCTCTCACGCGAAGCATTACTACACTTGTGAATACGTAGCGTTGGCCTCGCTGGAGTGATTTTCTAAGCTTTGTTTGTATGAGGCGGAGAGGAATATCCTGGAAGTAGAACTTTAGCAGGGATTAAGAAAAGAAGGAAGTAACGGTGACTAGAGTCTACGTCAATCGCCATTTGTCGTCGTACTGGGCAGAGATACAGGTGGCAATGTCTGCCATACATGTTCATATTTTCAATTCTCCAGNGGCCATTTGTCGTCGTACTGGGCAGAGATACAGGTGGCAATGTCTGCCATACATGTTCATATTTTCAATTCTCCAGCCCGAGTAAACATTGTGGTATATGTTACATGCACCCGCCCTCCCCCCTCCCTGCCACTCCAACACAATTTTTTTAGCCATTAATGAACCATTACTGGAGTAAGTCTGAGAAGGCTGTCCCTTTTGAAAGAGTGAGTGAGTAAAGAGATTTGGTCGGCTCTTTAACTACGAGGTCTTGAGAGCCGATGGGGGTGATTGAGGTGAGAATGGAGGAGCGCCGGAATGAGAGGGCGGGGAAAACGGGAGACCGTCCGGCACTATATCCACATGTGAACATCCGGGAGTGACCCCGGCGGGAATCGAGCCCGGCTCGCCTAGGTGGGGGGCGAGTAGTCTAACCACTACACCACCGCGGTCCCTAAAAGTGGTTTGGAAACTAGCATAATGTACATAGCATACTGTGTTTTCCAGCACGTACTAATTAAACAACCAATTCGAATTCCAAAAAATATATATTATCTTTCAAAAACGTTTCTTTTTCCTGAATAAGAATTGTATACATAATATTCTATACTTGTTATACTAAAAAATATGACCAAAAATGCAGGATTATATACATCTTAACTTATAAATCCGAAATTCTAATTTGATCACCTGTAATTTGTAATTTTTCATCTGTCTGTAATCAGAAGGGATATGGTTTCNTAAATCCGAAATTCTAATTTGATCACCTGTAATTTGTAATTTTTCATCTGTCTGTAATCAGAAGGGATATGGTTTCCTCTACTTCGTTTAATTCTATCAAATCATCTACCATTTTCCAGCTTACATTTAATTACTCGCCAAAATAGTGCGTGTAAAAGTTTTACTCTTGAAAGATCCCGTAGTTTTGGGAAACAGCCAAGAGCGAGTAAAACATTTGCTCATCGTATTTTGGGACAGCAGTAGAGTATATCCTACTCGCAGAGTAACGTTTTGGAACGCTTCCTAGCGGGTAAAATGAACTAAATGCACCGGGACTCGCGCCTGGGAATAAAACCTCAGTGTGTGGACACAGAGCAGGTACGTACACAGAAACGAAATTGCNACACCGGGACTCGCGCCTGGGAATAAAACCTCAGTGTGTGGACACAGAGCAGGTACGTACACAGAAACGAAATTGCGTGGTGGTTCCTTTGATGTTGGCGTACCCATTTTCTGATTGGCTGCGCGAAGCTGTGGTAACGGACCTCGTCTCTGATTGGTCACAGCGTGCTTCGGAAGGTACTCTATTAGCTGGGCCGCCGGTTGGCAAGTAAGTTACCAGGCGCNCTCTGATTGGTCACAGCGTGCTTCGGAAGGTACTCTATTAGCTGGGCCGCCGGTTGGCAAGTAAGTTACCAGGCGCTGCTTGGTGAAGGGCGTTTCGCCATTTTTCTGGCGTGCGCGGCCGGACTTGGCGGGATGAGTGGCTGTTTCGCCTCTGTAAGTAGGTACTCTGTGATGATACGGAGCTCGCCACGCAGCGCAGAGTAGNCTCTGATTGGTCACAGCGTGCTTCGGAAGGTACTCTATTAGCTGGGCCGCCGGTTGGCAAGTAAGTTACCAGGCGCGGCTTGGTGAAGGGCGTTTCGCCATTTTTCTGGCGTGCGCTGCCGGACTTGGTGGGATGAGTGGCTGTTTCGCCTCTGTAAGTAGGTACTCTGTGATGATACGGAGCTCGCCACGCAGCGCAGAGTGGCNGGGATGAGTGGCTGTTTCGCCTCTGTAAGTAGGTACTCTGTGATGATACGGAGCTCGCCACGCAGCGCAGAGTGGCTTAGGCCACTCTACATGAACGTACGCGCACATTGAAGCGTAGTGTTCGGAGTCAGCGTAGACACAGGTGTCGTGATGAACGCCCGTCCTTAATCAGGTTCTAGGAGCCCCGGTGGCTGAGCCGTTAGACTGCTCGCCTCCCACCAAGGCAAACCTGGTTCAATCCCCTGCCGGTCCACTCGGGATTTTCGCAAGTGGGAATCGTGTCGGACGATGCCGCTCGTCGGCGAGTTTTCTCGGGGATCTCCCGTTTCTCCCGCCCTTTCATTCCGACGCTTCTCCAAAATGAATCTAGTTTCACCCTCGTCGGCTCTCGAGACCTCGATGTTAAGAGTCGCCAAGATCTCTTCATTCACTNCAAAATGAATCTAGTTTCACCCTCGTCGGCTCTCGAGACCTCGATGTTAAGAGTCGCCAAGATCTCTTCATTCACTCAGTCACTCATTCACTTAATCGGATTCTGATATATGCATTGAAAATGCATTACTACCTAAAGGTACGGGCAGGAACAAGAAAACATTCTGTCGTAGCGAATATGTGGAAAAGGAAGCTCCGCGCGGAGAGTTTGTCCTAACATGTGAAATCACCAGAAGCANTTCTGTCGTAGCGAATATGTGGAAAAGGAAGCTCCGCGCGGAGAGTTTGTCCTAACATGTGAAATCACCAGAAGCAAGATGCACGCACTCGCAGCAAACGTACAGGCTTCAGACTGCGCGCAGGAAACCGCGTAGAGCCTACAGCGCGTAGGTCATGTGCGACTCGCAACCTCGACATTCCCCAGCTCTACGTCGATCTCCTCAACTACGGTACAAGTCGCAGTCAGTCAGCAAGTACCGGAGCTCGTCANAGCTCTACGTCGATCTCCTCAACTACGGTACAAGTCGCAGTCAGTCAGCAAGTACCGGAGCTCGTCACAGAGGGATATGGGGTAGAGTGCGTATCCGAGCTGCGCAGGTAAGTCTGTTGTTAGCATATCATTCGTAAAAAAAGGATGGGCCTGCCGAAAATTTACATGTACACAAATGTCTTTCTTACTGTAGACCCCCGCGACTTCGATAACTGTATTGGTGATGGGTGAATCCGTGTAGCGGACTTGCTCAGAAGGCGATAATCCGTATACATAGCCTACCTCATTCCCATTGTACGGGTCACACCATAAACTAAAGATGAGGTAGACCGCTTATGCGTCTTCTGCGCGTGTACCCGACATTGACCCACCCCGCACCAACACAATTTTCAAAGTCACGTGGTCAATAGTGATGAACGTGTTTGCTTGTATCTTAATTTTCAAAAGACAAGGACTTTTATATGAATAAAATACTTTCACCAATTTGAATTTAATCACACTGCATCACAAATTGGTTAGAGTAGGTATAAAATATTTCAAAGCACTTGTTTACTAAACAGTGCTCGAACCCCAAATACAATCCACGCCGTTTTCGCAAATCGTATTGGCAGAAAAGCAGCTCAATGCTGGGGCGTGGAGACTGGTTGTGCGCAGCCAGCGAGATCGCTCTACCTCATCTTCAGTCTACGGGTCACACGCAGCTGAGTAGTTGAACTCCCAGAGCGCGGGCGTGATCTCTGGCCACCCCTGGTCGCTGGACGGTAATAACGTGTCCGGGCTTCAGATAAAAGACCCGGTATGAGTTACGCGCGTCTTTCTCTGCCCCCACCATCCCCCTCCAGTTTTTAATATTATTTTTATAGCAGGGTGTTGTTGGCATGCAGCTGAACCCTGTCGTAACTCACCCGCGAGGCCCCGGCCAAAGCCCGACTTCACCCCCTCCGCCGTTCAAGTCAATCATCCGGCGAACACTGCAGCCCCTCGTGGCCGAACAGTGCCACTCACTTCCCAACTCACCACTCGTAGCGCGCTACAGAACATCTCCAGCGGCACAGGAGCCGCAGTGGTGTAGTGGTCAGACTACCTGCTTCCACCAAGGCAAACAGGGTTCGATTCCCGGCGGGGTTGCTTCCGCATGTGGGGATCGTGCCGGACGATGCCGCTGGTCGGAGGGTTTTCTCGGGGATCTCCCATTTCCCCTGCCTTTGCGTTCCGGTGCTGCTCCGTACTCACCTCAATTCACTCTCATCGGCTCTCAAGGTCGCGATGTCAAGAGCCGTCCAAATCTCTCCACTCCACTCCAGAGGAAAACGCCACCAAAACGGCGTCACTAGCCAGCAACACGTCGGGACGCNGTCCAAATCTCTCCACTCCACTCCAGAGGAAAACGCCACCAAAACGGCGTCACTAGCCAGCAACACGTCGGGACGCCGTTCGCCAATCGGCGCCTGGCGAACACGCCAGTCGGCAGTCCATGTAGCAGTGGGACGTCTTGCAGAACGTGGTAAGCCAGTCAAACACAAGGCCCGCTTCCGCAGAACCTAGCGCAGCCAATCAGCGAATGGGTACGCCCGCATAAAAGGAACTGCCACGCCATGTCACCTCTATATACCTATTTACTATGTGGTTCTGTCCTGCTCCATCCCCTCCGACTGACTCCCAGGGCTGCGAGGAATAGCGATATGTAGATAACGAAACTATATTTCTGAAACATGGCAACTGCGATATGGCCCAAAAGTGTAGAGTAATATACAGCATATCGCGATATTAACTATATGCGATGTTGGCGGTATGCGGTATCAGCGATATGCAATGTTGGCGACATGCGATATTAGCGACAGGCCTATGCAATGTTTTCGATNGGCGGTATGCGGTATCAGCGATATGCAATGTTGGCGACATGCGATATTAGCGACAGGCCTATGCAATGTTTTCGATTTATCGTCATCGTTTTCCAATGCTATATGGGAGAGAATATCGCACCGATACGGACTTGGTCAACATGGTACTATATTGAAAGAGGATATCACACAGCGCCTCGCGATGTCGTAGTAGGACAATTTGTTGATAGGTACCAACCTTTGTAAACTCTCACTGCTCCTACACGCATGCCCTAGTAAAGTTTGTAATGATGGAGGGAAGTTAGTTCCATGTCTTAACGTTGAATTAAGAGGGGTTAGGTAAACATTTGTGAATACTGAAATANTGATGGAGGGAAGTTAGTTCCATGTCTTAACGTTGAATTAAGAGGGGTTAGGTAAACATTTGTGAATACTGAAATATTTATTTTACCGTCTGTTCTTTTTAAGGCCCGACTTCACCCCTTTTGCAGAAATTTTTCATTTTTGCGTTATTATTTCGGATTCATAGTAATTACTGACAATGTACGAATATAGAAAATTTACATTTTACGAGTTGTTTAATATTTTTGTGCGTAATTTCAATTGTGTGTTATCTGCTTGTTGTAAAAAGTCGAGAACATATTTATATTTTATTAATAAGTTGTTGACATTTTACAACAAGCTGATGACACTAAATTAAAATTACGCACAACATATTAAACAACACGTAAAATGTAAATTTTCTATAATCGTGCATTGCCAGTAATAACTATGCATCTGAAATTATGCCGCGAAAACGAAGAATTTCTGCAAAAGGGGTGAAGCGGAGACTTAATGTATACACGTGTAATAATCAGCAAATTAGTACAATATCTGCTTTTCTAATAATTTCAGTTTCATTTGACCGACGCAGGAGTAAATTCATCAGACTCATGGCAATGATAACTTTACATATGGTGGCGAAATACACAGCGCGCATACAAGTAGATCATAAACAGGGCTTTCAAAAGTACTCAATGAGTCGTGTAAGGAGGCGGCGCGTTTTCGTTGACTCCGACGCGGAGCTGGAACCCGGATCGACGCTCTGATTGGGCGCAGCCTGGCCTCGCAACAACCGCGCGACGCCTTCGACGATCACGGACAACTGTCCGTTCACTAGTGAAGTGAACACGCCACAGTGCCGAGGTTAGTTCCACTCGGTTAGGAACAAAACGAGATTTCCTGTGGGAGAGTTTGGCATAGGGGAAACTTCCACCGCTAGGCGCACTGCTATTCCAAAGAGGGCAGGGGCCGCGGGGGTGTAGTGGTCAGACTACTCGCCTCCCACCTAGGTGAACCGAGCTCGATTTCCGGTGGGGCCGCTCCCGGATTTTCGCATGTGGGAATCGTGCCGGGCGATGCCTCTGGTCAGCGGGTTTTCTCGGGGATCTCCCTTTTTTCCTCGCCTTTGCATTCCAGCGCTGCTCCGTACTCACCTCACTTTTCCCCTCATCGGCTTTCAAGATCTCGACCTTAAGAGTCGCCCAAATCTCTTCACTCACTCACTTACCCCAAAGAGATCACTTTTAAGCTGGCGGTAAATGGAGAACTTGTATTATATTTGTGTGTAAAAGTTCGTGTTTGGCTCGAATTGTGATATATATTTGCGCTAACCAAAATTTTAAGTATTCCCTAACTTTATTTCGTAACCTTTATGCACGCTCTCTAATTGTGTTTACTAGGGCATACAGTAAAAAAACAACAGTGTTTGGCATTGGCCGTTAATAAGTAAGCTTAATTAAATGGGAAAATGTTACTAGTTCTGAGTGCGAAAAAATATAGCTGTCATCAAAAGAAACTTTGCACTTTTCTCCTTTCACTTAAGGAACTGCGCAGTAAAGCCCTAAAATTATGTTTTCAACCATTTCACTATTACATTTTTCGATTCGGTGGTGATATTTAAATAAGGTAATTCTGTGAACCTACGTTTTGCTAAATCCAATTTACTACAGAATATTAAAAAATATGTGAATATATTTCGTTATATTTCCAGTCTAGTGCGAAGAACAAAGTTTATTCTTTACGTAGGGTCTAACAATATAAATCTCGGAAGATTTTACACAAGTACATTTACTTAACGAAAATTGCATGACTTATCCTACTTATTTACTTACAAAACGGAAAAAATGTGGTACTCACGCGACGTCAGTGCTACCTGGTAGAGAAAAATGTTAGTTGCCGAACTAAAAGCTTTGAGCTTCCCAACCCTGAGTATAATAAACCTTAGCAGCGCTTAGCTGGCGCTACAGTCTTGCAGTGCATCAGTTCTCATTACTGCGCGGCGATGTGGCACTGTCAGATACTAGACAATTTCGCCTTATTATTTGGCGCCAGACTGAACTGTAAATTTGTATACGTTTGTTCGACTTCTGCTATTGGCCGGCAGTACGTTGGGCGGGCCTCGGCGGACTCTTGGGCCAGTTACAAATGTTCAGCGGTGGAGAGTGACGAGTCATTTTAACGCGGTCGAACTGGTACCTGACTTCTATTGAAGAGAAGAGGCCAATAAAACTATCCACTTTGTTCAGACGGTGGAGTCTTCATCACCGAAATGTAACGCATCTAGCCATTACGTGCATGGCACGGAAGATGCGTTGTAAAAGTAAAACTCTAGCCGGAAACTGTAGTTCGGAAGTTAATGACGTTAACGTTTCAACTTTAGAACGCACAGAGGCACATAGGTAAGGGAAGTGACATTTCGCGAAAAGATTTCGAGACAAGATACAGTCCAAAGCACTGCAGGGTCATCCAGCTTCTTTGATTGGCTAAAAAAGGTTCTGGGCCGTGTTAACCGTTTGCGCACGAATCACGAAGGTTCAGTGTCGGAGTTACTTAGTCCTGAGTGGCTTGGTCAAAGACGGACACGGCACCAGCAGCCAATGGAGGTATAACAACAGCTGAGGTGTGTATATAGTATTGAAGTCTACTGTGTGCTCCAATTTTTACGCGAAAAGTCACTGGTCCTACACATAGGTACGCCTATGTCCTCTGAGGTCTGTCATTTAGAAACGGCTGTCTTGTCCTAACATTTTCTATCTAATAAAATGCGACAGAGAAATTCTGATTTATTTAATTATAGCTATTAATGTCCCTCTAATCGGCAACTTTCTTACCAGAGATCTGAACTCAGAACTTCGTCGTCCGAACGGATGTCTTGTACTGGAGTCACAATAGCTCGACGAACGCGACATGAGTGCCCGACATGACGTCACAGTACCACGAAATTTAATAAATATTATCTTATTGAGTGTTTACAATACACCGACAACATCTGTCCGCCAAGTGTGTTTTACCCGGCTGTAGGAAAATCCTGAAACGGCAAGTCACCCACGTATTATCCAATATTTGCAACATAACATCTCACAATAAAGTGAATGAATCTTTGTTTTTGACAGCATTTGAATACATAGCCTACTTTNTATTTGCAACATAACATCTCACAATAAAGTGAATGAATCTTTGTTTTTGACAGCATTTGAATACATAGCCTACTTTTAAAAACAAAACTATAAATGATTTTGGTGCCAAACTACTTTTTTTAGTTACTACAATAGGAAAACATTAATGAAATTTTGTTTAATAATGTTGTATTTGCACTGTGACGAGCCCGAGAGGCCGACAAGAAGAAATATAATCTTCTATTGCCGTTGTTTCGGGGCTGCGGTTTTGTCCAGTTGGCCTTGCTTCCTGTTGGCTGTTCAAATTTGTTGTCACGTCCGGGCTATCGTGTGGTGTCCATCATGTTATTGCGACTACGGCATTGGCGGACTTGGTCACGCACGTCACCAATAAGGAGGAACCGCGTAATGAAGAGACGGCTGCGTGAAAAACGTCTCCTCCCGAAACTGCATTTGCATGTCTCAGTCGGGGATCGAACCGACGACGGCTCGTGGGTATAGTCCAGTATCGCGGTTATTCCCAACTTTTCTGACGCCCTGCTCGAGTTCTACTTCCAGGATATTCCTCCGCCGAATGCTAACACGGCTTAACCGAGTCACCAGAGCGACCACGAACTGCATTCGTGCGCACTGCGTAATAATAATTTATACAAGAACTATTTCTTACTAGGCATTACCAACACACGTATTTCTCACTCTGTTTTCATTCATATCATAATTTGTAGCTATGTAACTAAAAGTTGAATTTAACAAAAAATAAGATACTTTAATGTTATCACAGGTAAAATGGCTTGAGATACTAGAAAACAAACACACACGCCATACATGGGATGATTTTTTAAAAGTTCGATTCAAAAAGTGCGAAGAAACCGTGACTCGTCTATGGAGCCGACTGGCATGACGACAGACTATGTTGGAGTTAACGGCGACACCGCTGGAACTCGACAAGTCAGTAAGTGTTACAACCATTTTAGGTGAGCGACTGATAGGAATATAACATGCGAGAATCACGTACACGTTTAAAATATGTAACTTTAATGCTGGCTTACCGCGAAAATCGGATACTGAAGACTAACAACCTAGTGCCAATAACGCGAGTTAGAAGTGCGGTCACTTATGTATCACGCAGCATCCTCGTTGGAAAACTAGCCCGCATTTAACATTAAAGTTAATGTACAAAAATACACAGTACAGTATATGAAAGTTGGTCAACATTTGAGACTCGACATGCACCATACACGTCAGTTTGTCGACATATCACAAAGTTGAAAGCCGGTATCAAATTCTTGCAATATTAACAAAACAAGCAAATTTATCTTTCTGATTTGCGTTTGCAACAGTTTATGACTTTGCTTATGTTTGCTTAACTGTTACATTATATTTATGGCAGAAATAAATTAGCAAAAAAACGGTCCCGGCAAATTGTGGTCACTGAATTCGCACATACGCGATGTTCTTCCTAACAGACCGAGTGAGGTGACGCAGGAGNTACTTAACTGTTGCATTATATTTATGGCAGAAATAAATTAGTAAAAAAACGGTCCCGGCAAATTGTGGTCACTGAATTCGCACATACGCGATGTTCTTCCTAACAGACCGAGTGAGGTGACGCAGGAGTAAACCTTCGGACTCGCTTTCGGGAGGTCCCAGGTTCGAATCCCTGTCGGGCCATACTGATTTCTGTTTTTCATGGTTTTCCGAAGTAGCTCCAAGGGCCGCGGTGGCTGAGCGGTTAGCCTGCTCGCCTCCCACCAAGGTGGTTGAACCGGGTTCAATCCCCGGCCGGGTCACTCCCGAGATTTTTCGCGTGTGGGAATCGTGCGGGACGATGCCGCTGGTCAGCGGGTTGACTCGAGTAACTCCTGTTTCCCTCGCCCTTACACGCTGGCGCTGCTCCATATTCGCCTCAATCACACTCATCGGCTCTTCGAGACCTCGTCGTTAATAGCCGCCCAAGTCTCCTTAATCACTCCCCCGAGGTCACTCCAGGAGAATACTATAACGGGTGCTTCCTTCCCGGTACCTGCAGCCCTGAGCAACTTCCTCCATCTCAGATGACGTTGTTGACGATATGTTTAGCACTACCTGCCTACCTTTCCCCTAACCAATAACTTCCAGATCAACGGATTCTGACGGCGAGTCGGTTATTCGGACGTGGGTCAAGAGCTCTAGAACGTGGCAGAGGACGTGTGCAGACAAGAAGCAGCCACATTCTTGAGCGATTAGGCGGCGCGGGCGATGGACGCCACGCCACGTTAAGCCGGCCGGCACTTAGCACGCGTGGAGGGTGCTTCAGGAAGGGGGGAGGACAAGCACGTCGTCGCCGAGTGACAGATGTAAGAGCGTCGTCCGCCCCAGGATGAACGTCAGTTCTGATGCAGACCCTGTCTGCAGCACCCCACTCCCCTTCCCCAGAGTGCACAGGGACCCGTAGTCGGCGGCTGGCAGGCAGTTGAGCCAGCCGCGACGTCGTATCTGGTTTCACAGATTAGACGACAGGACCCCCGTCACGAGGCTTCCCTCCCCCGCCCGCCGGCAATAGACCAGGGGTCTATCACTGAATGTGGTTCTCCTAATAAAAACACCTGCGGAGTTATGCCGTTCCCCGTCGACGACACACAGTCTCCTTGCCATTTCGCGTTCTAGTACATCCATGGTTACTTCCAGAAGCCCTGCTAAAGTTATACTTCAAGGATATATTGTCGATACAAATACGGCACACAGATAAAAGTCTCATGTTGTGCCAACAGTATTATTGTTACTACAAAAGTAATTTTTTTGTTATCTGTGAGCTGTTAGTAACTAATGTTGCTGTTAATGTAATATAATGTTATGCTATTAATTTACTCGTAATGTTAAGTACTTTTGCAAAAACGTTACCTCGTCACTGTACTGTCAACAATAAGGTGTTGTTTATGTTGCGGCAAAACAAATGTTGTGATAAGTTAATGTTAACACTTGTGTCAAAAAACGTTTTTGCACTTCCTCTGCTTTAAAACAACATTCCGATACAAAATAAATTAAGTACAATTATTTTGTCACAAAAATAAATATTACCTACGATGAAAAAAAATTAACACAGAGCGAAGAATGGAAGCAGCGCCTTACGTGCATGACGACCTTATCTTCACGAAACACATCGCCTTACGATCTGCTCTATTTTTCGTATACTGTTTCAAACTGTGGGTAGTCTATATTCTCATATAACGATAAACTGCAACGCACTTTCTTTATGTGGAAACATTTTTTGCTCTAGAAACATATGCATGGTTGGCACAGGCAAACTGCTTTGCAAGGTTTGAAAGCTGATCTAACTTACATTTAGTAATCGTTCTATGCTTTCAATTTAAATATAATAGTTTCGTTTTACGAGGTTATCGCTGTTCACTACACCCTAAAAGATTGTTTGTTTCTTTTACGAGAAAAATTCTTGGAAACCCAGTAGCCAAGAAAATCATTTGAAAAACTACAAACAGTTTTCTTGTAAAATTTGCAAAACACATATTTGTAAGATTACAAATGATAGTATTGTATTACAACTTGCATTATTGAGAAGGGTGCATACAATTATTGTTTTCTTCTAGAAAACAAATGTGATGAATTAATAACAAAGAATAACTACAAAAATTATTTCAATATATAATTTACGAAAAAAAAAAAAAAAAAGAGAATAGCTCTTTGCCAGACTAGAACCCACGCCCTTTGTGTTGGTATTCCGCACTTTAAGCCACAAAACCAAGTTGACTTAAATAATTAATGCTTATTTTTATAGTAAATATAGCTTTCGATTACCTACAAACTATTACGGAAGTTTGATTAAGAAGAATACGTCTATTTCATTTTAAGAGTTCTGTTGTTGAGTTGAGAGGTTTGGACGGCTCTTAACAACGAGGTCTTGAGAGCCGAACAGTTGATGAACAATGCGGTCACGTTTGATTGAAATTGTCGTCTTATTATGATTATTTGAGTTGTTTTAAGTGTTTCACGTTATTCAAACTTGCAATACATTTCTTTTAGCACGCAACTACACATTACAACAACCATAGTTTTTGCACAAACAGNACACATCGCCTTACGATCTGCTCTATTTTTCGTATACTGTTTCAAACTGTGGGTAGTCTATATTCTCATATAACGATAAACTGCAACGCACTTTCTTTATGTGGAAACATTTTTTGCTCTAGGAATATATGCATGGTTGGCACAGGCAAACGGCTTTGCAAGGTTTGAAAGCTGATCTAACTTACATTTAGTAATCGTTCTATGCTTTCAATTTAAATATAATAGTTTCTTTTACGAGGTTATCGCTGTTCACTACACCCTAAAAGATTGTTTGTTTCTTTTACGAGAAAAATTCTTGGAAACCCAGTTGCCAAGAAAATCATTTGAAAAACTACAAACCGTTTTCTTGTAAAATTTGCAAAACACATATTTGTAAGATTACAAATGATAGTATTGTATTACAACTTGCATTATTGAGAAGGGCGCATACAATTATTGTTTTCTTCTAGAAAACAAATGTGATGAATTAATAACAAAGAATAACTACAAAAATTATTTAAATATATAATTTACGAAAAAAAAAAAAAAAAAAAAGAGAATAGCTCTTTGCCAGACTAGAACCCACGCCCTTTGTGTTGGTATTCCGCACTTTAAGCCACAAAACCAAGTTTACTTAAATAATTAATGCTTATTTTTATAGTAAATATAGCTTTCGATTACCTACAAACTATTACGGAAGTTTGATTAAGAAGAATACGTCTATTTCATTTTAAGAGTTCTGTTGTTGAGTTGAGAGGTTTGGACGGCTCTTAACAACGAGGTCTTGAGAGCCGATTTAAGAGTTCTGTTTAGCTAGGAAACTTGAACAGTTGATGAACAATGCGGTCACGTTTTATTGAAATTGTCGTCTTATTATGATTATTTGAGTTGTTTTAAGTGTTTCATGTTATTCAAACTTGCAATACATTTCTTTTAGCACGCAACTACACATTACAACAACCATAGTTTTTGCACAAACAGNCGTTATTCAAACTTGCAATACATTTCTTTTAGCACGCAACTACACATTACAACAACCATAGTTTTTGCACAAACAGCTACGTAAGGTTTTACGTTGTTGAATGTCCGCCATTTTGCTGAAACTCGTGGATACGGTCAGTATTGTACAAACATTTATTGATGTCTATTACAAACACGGCCCTTGTAGTTTTACAAACTAGTAGTTTTACATTAGAAATCTTTGCACTGTTACAACAATTTGTAAAATTACAAACAAGTTCTTAGTAAAAATCACAATTTTTTTACTGTGTAATATCCGCCAATTTACGTCAAGTCGGTGTAATTTGGTGTTCGTTGGACATTATTTTAATGTCGTAGTACACAAACATTTTGTTCTTCCTGTTATTTTAGCGTAATAATACATTTGGTTGCGGCAACATTACTTAGAGTCTTTGTTAACGTTAACACTTGAACAGTATACTGGCATTAATGGTCTCAAAGTAGTATTTGCAATATGCGGGGTGTCTTGATAGCTGTATTCCAGACGAGTCTGAAACGCGAGTTGTTCCTTTCCTATGGACACTGACTAAGATTAGACTAAATAATTTATGTTAAAAATATGGTTTTCAAACACCCTTGAAAGTATATCATGCGTTCTTTTAGAAGGAAAATGGTGTAGCAACCTTCCCCTAACAACAGGTATTAGAAGCAATTCACCCACCGCTGACCACAGCGTGCATTCCAAACATGATACGGTGATCTTATATTACTTTCCCCAAAAACAAAACTTAACACTTAATGAATCTACTGCTGATTCAGTGTTAACCATAGAGTATACTAAGTGTGTGTGTGTGTATATATATATACACACACACACACNTCTACTGCTGATTCAGTGTTAACCATAGAGTATACTAAGTGTGTGTGTGTGTATATATATATACACACACACACACAGAGGATGGTCCGCCTAACGTGGACACCCCCAAAATTTCCGGATATGTTGCAGATCAGGAAATGCGGTTTTCGCTAAATGAAATTACGTACTGGAGCAAGTAATTTACCNAATTTCCGGATATGTTGCAGATCAGGAAATGCGGTTTTCGCTAAATGAAATTACGTACTGGAGCAAGTAATTTACCCCTAAGTGACTATTCGTAACACGTGTATGGACGGTAATAATTAAACCACATATAATTTTGGAAACGTACATTCATTTTAACGGCATCTGAAAGTACGTGCAAAGAGGAATTCAGTGATATAGCATATGCAATGAAAAGTAACACAGAAACGCCAAGAAATAACGTAGAAATATGATTGAGTTAAGTGGGTCGGTAGCATGGGGCAGTGAACCTGTACTCATGCCGTAGGCAAACAACACTCGCCGTGACTCATCCTGGCGGGACCGCTTCCTTATAGCAGCGTAGTACTTACCTTAATGGGGCAAGGGGCACGGAATGCGATATTGGACAAAGGATACCACCGCAGCGGAGGGAAGACGGACAATGTGAGTGCAACTCTGATGTCAGTATATATCATTTTGTTCAGATACCAACGTAATTCAGGAGATTTGTTTCCTGGTCAGTAACTGTACTGAGTAACGAGTGCGTACAGATGCACAACAAAAATAGAACAAACCAACCTAAGGTGAAATGCAATCGCATCCGCATGCATTATACAAAAGAGCATAGTTATGGTTGAAACGCTTCACATTACGTATTTTCACAGCATGTGCTCGATGTGTTTACCATCGGCAGCAATACACATCTGTAAACGCACATGTAGCGAGCGACGAGCGGCGTTAAGTGTTTCTGGCGTAATGCCTCTGCAAGCTGTCGCTATGCGTTCTTGCATGTCTTCTGGCGTGGTAGGAACCGAGTTGTACACCCTATCCTTCAGTGTTCCCCACAGGAGAAAATCGAGAGGTGTGAGGTCAGGGGAGCGAGCTTCCCATCTTACAACACCACCACGCCCTAGCCACAATTTTGGAAACGTTTAATTTAACACTTGCCTCGCCACCTAAGCAAAATGCATAGTACAATCGTCATGCTGAAACAACATATCACGACGTATGTCGAGCGGTATGTCTTCCAGAAGTGCCTGTAAGGTCTCTTTGAGGAAATGGACGTAAGTACAGCTAGTCAGTGTCCCTTGAATGACGTATGGCCCTATGACGTAGACTCCTACGATTCCACACCGCACGTTCACTTTTCACTGTCGCTGGTGCTCCACGTGCCGGANGGCCCTATGACGTAGACTCCTACGATTCCACACCGCACGTTCACTTTTCACTGTCGCTGGTGCTCCACGTGCCGGACCCAGCGCGGATTCTCCGTCGCCCAGTAGTGCATTTTTCGTAAATTTACGTGTCCATGGTTTGTGAAAGTAGCTTCATCGGTCAATAGCATGTTCTTCAGAAAATCGCTGTCTCCCCTTACAGACTTCAGAACAAACCTACAAGACTGAACACGCTGCTGGAAATCACCTTCATGCACTGCCCGATGAAGAGAAANAAATCACCTTCATGCACTGCCCGATGAAGAGAAACGTGATATGGATGGAATTTCCGTTGGCGCAGTGTCCGTAACGCATTTGTTTTACTTATTCCTATGAACCTGGAAAGTTCTCACGTGCCGATGTGGGGGGTTTCCATCGACGCGTGCCAACACACCGTGTTGACGCATCTCGCCCGTAGCAGTCTTTCGTCGCATTCGTGTTGTGGAATTTCAATCACCTCGTGACAAGAGACGTGTTCAAATTCTTCTTATAGTTTGCCATGAGTTGGGCGTCCGATTAATCATATTTACACATAATTTCTTGGCGTTTCTGNGCAAATTCTTCTTATAGTTTGCCATGAGTTGGGCGTCCGATTAATCATATTTACACATAATTTCTTGGCGTTTCTGTGTTACTTTATATTGCATATGCTATATCACTGAATTCCTCTTTGCACGTACTTTCAAATGCCGTTCAAATAAATGTATGTTTCCAGGGGAATAATCGCATCACATGTGGTTTAATTATTTTTGTCCATACACATGTTACGAATAGTCAGTCACTTTGTGGCAAATTACTTGCTCCCGTGCTTAATTTCCTTTATCCTAAACCGCATTTTGTGATCTGCAACAGTTCGGGAAATTCTGGGGATGTCCAAGTTAGGCGGACCCCCTACACACACTCACACACACACTTAGGAATAGGGGAAAAAACAGTCTCTTATGGCGCGAACTCCAAGGATACACACGCCAGCAACGTGGCCTCACTTGCCGGCAACATGTCGGAACGCCCTTGGCCAATCAGCGACTGGTGACTTACTTACCAGCTGGCAGTCCAGCCACAACCGAGAACTTTCGCAGCACGCGGCAGCCAATCAGAAACAATGCTCGCTTCAGTCAATCTGAGAATGGCACGTCCACATCGAAGGAGCCGCCACGCCTCTGTGTAATAATATAATTGTTAAGCCATGCACAGATAAAAACTGCGAGTCGGAGAATTACTAGTGGGATTTTCATTTGCCAATACTTAACTGGGGGAAGCCCTGCTAAAGGTTTACTTCCAGAATATTCCTCCGCCTCATTAAAACAAAACTTTAACCAAGTATAGAAAATTACACTGGAGGGACAACGCGCCGGATTCGTGCGCGCTCAATGTAATATTATTTTGCATAAGCACTATTTCTTACTAGGCGTTGCCAACTCAGCCCCCCACCCCCCTCCACAAACCACTGTTATTATTCACATTAATTATACATGAAATATTAAGTTTTTTAAATAGAATATAAGTAAAAAGTTTATTTTAAGAAATAATAAGTGATTTTATGTTAACACAAGTAGGTATAACATGCTTGTAATGCGTGGCATTATTTAGGAAAGAATTAAACACGTCATAGAAGGTTTGATTAAAAAAGTGTGAAGAAACAGCGAATAGACTATACAATGTTTTAAAAAATGTTCACGTGTTTGATTCAAGAAAAAAAAAAGCACGCATCGGANAACAGCGAATAGACTATACAATGTTTTAAAAAATGTTCACGTGTTTGATTCAAGAAAAAAAAAAGCACGCATCGGATACAAACTTTTTACAAGTAATTGCGACTTTGTGACGATGTGCGGAGTCTATACGTGACTGAAGATCACCTATCTTCGCATTCGCATAGTCCACTCATGTTTACTTCAACTTTTCTGAAGCCCTGTGGAAGTTAATACTTTCAGAATATCCCTACGCCTCATGCAAATAAAGCTTATTAAAGTCTAGAAAATTACAAAGAATGGAAAACGCGCCGCATTCGTGCGAACTCAGTTAAATAACATTTTGCGTGTAACTTGCATCGCATTACCACTTTCTGTGTTGTTATCCACATTAGTTATAAATAAAATATTATAATTTATAGATATATAAGTGAAAGTTCAATTGAACATAAATGAGGTACTTCTATGTTAACTCAAGTATAAAACGCTTGTGATATATGACATATTTAGGAAACAACCGAACACGTTATAAAGAGTGATTTTTCAAAAGTTTGATTCAAAATGTGTGAAGGTACCACGAATTCACTAAAACCGCGTGAGTACCAGATCACATTCACAAGAAATTGATTTAAAAAGGGACGCCCAGAGATCACTTTATTTGTCTTCTTGAAGCCGATTGAGTAGCTTATCGTGGCATGTTGATAGCCAACATTTTTTCTAGCTTCTTTGAACGGCTCTTTCAAAAGCATTGGAATCAATATTTAACTACTTTTTTTTCTTCTGGTCGACTGTCGTGGAACTTCCATTGCCAAGCACAGTGCCTTTGAAAACGGTTAACCACAAAAGCCTTAAGTCAAACACAAAAATACCTATTTGTTTAATCTTCCTTGTCCTAGAAAAAATTTGAATTTCTGCGTAGCAGTTTTAACGACGCAATGCGTACGCTCAAATTAAAATGCGATATCTGATTTTTATCAAAAGTAAATTTATTGGCGTCTGTTTAAAAACTGTTCTCATGTGTCGTGAAGTTTATTTTACGACTCATAAAAATTTAGATTAGTTTCCGAATGTTTGGTTTTCGAAAGAGGGGAGGAACGTAATAACCTGTATCTTTCCGTCGTGACAGCCTGAACATTAAATTAACTTTATGCTCCTTTCGGTGGGTTAAATGGCAGAAATTTCAATGAAAAAAATTTGAGTTTTCCATATCCGTAAAGTCACACTTAATGGCTTCGCCCTTACACTGACACCGTCATATTTGCCTTTGTTAAGAGGTTTGCAGTACTCGACAATAAAAGTTATGGGTGCTAAAGAGATGAGTAAGATTATTTTTCCTTTACTAAATACTCACATGCGGTAGATTAACACCTCAACGTTCAAGTTGTCGATGATAATAAAATCTTAATTTATTTGTATGCACAGTAATTGGACGAGGAATTGAAAATGTTCAAACGGAAGAAGTGCATACATAAGCATTACCCTGATACAGTTACAAAAAAACACTTGGCAGAGGTGTGTATATAGTATTGAAGTCTTCTGTGTGCTCCGATTTTTACGCGAAAAGTCACTGGCCCTATCAATAGGGCCAGCGACTTTTCGCTCAGCTGTTGTTATACCTCCATTGGCTGCTGGTGTCGTGTCCGTCTGCTGGTGTCGTGTCCGTCTTTGACCAAGCCACTCAGGACTAAGTAACTCCGACACTGAACCTTCGTGACTCGTGCGCAAACGGTTCACACGGGCCAGAACATTTTTTTTTTTTAGCCAATCAAAGAAGCTGGACGACCCTACAGTGCTTTGGACTATATCTTGTCTCGAAATCTTTTCGCGAAGTGTCATTGCCCCTACCAATCAATGACCAATGATCTTACCTGTGGGTAAATGACTCGCAAACCATCTTACTGGTCTGGGTCAAAATTGGTTCATCAAACTGCAGCTGGACATAGCTGTGACAATGAAACNTTCGCAAACCATCTTACTGGTCTGGGTCAAAATTGGTTCATCAAACTGCAGCTGGACATAGCTGTGACAATGAAACAACCGTTGTGTCGACTTAAGTACAGCATGCATAATAAAAGTTTTTGTTTGCAACACATAAGTTAAAGTGGGTCTGAAATGGTTACAAATGTGTTGGACCAAATACCTATTTGGTAGCTGCGTCATCATCATCATCATNTTAAAGTGGGTCTGAAATGGTTACAAATGTGTTGGACCAAATACCTATTTGGTAGCTGCGTCATCATCATCATCATGTATTTACCTACGCACAACCACTTCACGAATACGTGACCATCTAGAGTCCAGGGGTACTCTAACTGCGGCCCGCGGGCCCTTCTTTGTGGCCCGCGCTCGCCGGCTTCAGTAGATACAAGTTACCAAATTCCTATTTTTAGGGTGTCTGTTACAAAAATAAAAAAAGCAAAACATAATACGAATTTAATAAAAGTTAAAGTCACTGATGAAACTAGACGACGTTTTTCATTATTTTATAAGCCAGGCGACTTCTGTACATATTTTTGATGCACTACCTCCGCCCGCCATCACCGTATCGAACGAATAAACAAACGACTTGCAAGACGTTACACGACACTCTGAATTTTAAATGTCATCGAATTACCTACCTACTTTTAGTTCACAAATATTATTATGTCAAATGTCGTAGGTGCGGCCCGTGGAGATCTTAGTTTTTCTTAATATGGCCACTATATGTTTGAATTAAATTTCATATCGATCACAGCAGATTCATTTGACTTGTTTGTTTAAAATTGGTGTATACTTTGTTAACTAGAACAAAATGACGTCAGCAATCCTGTCATTTGGATGGCTGCACAATTAATCGAGTAATTTGGGAACCTTTGTCCGAAAATACATTGCGGACGTTCGTAAACAATTTATGTGACAGTTAGGTTATCAGTAGAACTTTCCAGAATGTCTGGTAAAGCGTAATGATAGTGTAAACCATATCGACAATATTATTTCAAGAGAAAGCAAGAAGTTTAGTCGAGAGATTTGAGCGCCGTCTTGAGAGCCGATGTGGGTGGAATGAGCTGAGAATGGAGCAGTGACAGAATGCAAGGGCTGGGGAAACGGGAGATATCCAAGATAACCCGCCGCCCAGTTGCATCGTCTGGCACGATTCCCACTTGCGAAAATCCGGGAGTGACGCTACCAGGGACTGAACCCGGTTCGCCTTGGTGGGAGGCGAGCAGGCTAACCACTGAGCCACCGCGGCCCCGAAAGCAAGAAGAAAATATGCAATCTGGTAGGTCAGTGAATATAGTGCCATATTTCTATGCTAACGTTTCTACTTCTTATATTGGTTGTGTCAATGAACATTTTTAAATATTTTCTCACTAAAGTTGTCATTGTTTCACAAAATGGCTTATGAAAAGGGGTTCCAACGTGAAGATTTCTCTCATTGCAACAAAGTGGTTTTTCAAACAACGAAATTGCTCTGTCTATATATATATAACAGAGTGCATGTTTGCCATAGCACAACTTCAATTAATTATACTATTTGGTCACACGAAAGTAGTTATTTGGCTCTGTTTAAAAAAAAGTTTTTTCGTTGAGAGAAACAAATGAACATTGTCTCTGCCTTGCATTTCTTACAGCAAGTAACTGTGTCTGGCTGGACACTACGTCTCTCTCCGTCATTCCCCACCCGCCGGTGGACATCAAGAGCCGACGACGACATACTCACAGAGTAGATACATATACAGATGCGCAATGGCATGGCGGTTCCTTTGATGCGAGTGCACCCAGTCTCTGATTGCCTGCGCAACGTTCCGGAAGCGAGCCTTGTGTTTCATTGGCTACAGCGCACTTCCAAGCGTTCTATATTGGTTGGGCTGCCAGCTGGCCAGTAAGTTATCAGGACGCTCATTGGCGAATGTCACTCCGACTCCGACATGGGGTCGCAGTGGCTGAGCGGTTAGCCTGCTCGCCTCCCACCAAGGCGAATCGGGTTCAATCCCCAGTCGGGTCACTCCCGGATTTCCGCATGTGGGAATCGTGCCGGAAGATGCCGTTGGTCGACGGGTTTTCTCGGGGATCTTCCGTTTTCCCCGCCCTTTCATTCCGGCGCTGCTCCATACTCACCTCAATCACCCTCGTCGGCTCTCAAGACCTCGCTGTTAAGAGCCACCCAAATCTACTCACTCGTCCCTACGTGTTGGTAGCTAGTGGCGCCATATTGCGTGCGGCGGGAGTTCGCGTAATAAGTAGATATTTCACCTCTGCATTCTTTGGTACTCTGTTACAATATCAACAGTAGCGGGAAGCTGGTGAAAAATTGTACGAGTTTTCATTTTCGACTCCTTAAAAGAGCTTGCCAGGGGGATTTTCGGTAGACGGCTCAGGCGAATAGGCATTAATTATGCCCACTTTCCGGCACCTTAACAACGCTACTTACTAGCATTATTATTGCCAATTTACCTCAGGCCTTAAAGAACTTCACCTAGTGGCACGGGAATTGCAATGTAAAGCTTCATTTAATGGCTCTTCGACGAAGTGACACTCTGTTTTAGGTCTGTGTATATGTTAAATAAAAAAAAACGTAAGCAGTTAAATTGTAGTGTTGATTGTATATGACTGCGTGTAACATTTATTACCATCAGCCAAATAACCTGATTTATTTGCTTTCAGTAGCAGCCTTGTTTGTTGGTTACTACTTGTGATAGATACAGTTATCGCTGGTTGAGTATACACAGTACAAATTGACTGGATGTGACATCTGTTTTGTGTTGATATTTTCCTTGCAGAGGAAGTAACCCCGCCATCTTGGATTTACGAATGTTCCTCCAAAACTTAATTTCCAGAGTCAATATTTGAAAACCAAGCTTGTCACAGTGAACATATAAACAGCTATTTCGAAATCCAGTTTATCTTTGTTACGTGATTATAATTGAGCACGTGCTAGACTTCAATACCCTATGGGCATACGAGCAGTTTTATTTTGCCTATTGGCGGTGCGTGTTTGTGAGAAGGCGTTTCCTTACTCGACAGGCCAATCAGAACTAGGTTGCTACGATACTGTGCGCCTGTTATTCGCGGGTATACACACCAATGACGAAAGTGTATCTCAGCTAAAGTGTTAAGAAATACAACTGGATGTGTGTATTTTTTTTTTTTTTTGCTAAAATCAGGCGTCCCTACGTCTTCGCGTTCCCGATGAAAACCAGAGCATTTTATATTGCTGTGAATACGTTATACTGTCCAAAGCACTGAAGGGTCGTCCAGCTTCTTTGATTGGCTAAAATATGTTCTGGTCAGTGTTAACGGTTTGCGCACGAATCACGAAGGTTCAGTGTCGAAGTTACTTAGTCCTGAGTGGCTTGGTCAAAGACGGACACGGCACCATCAGCCAATGGAGGTACAACAACAGCTGAGGTGTGTATATAGTATTGAAGTCTACTGTGTGCTCCGATTTTTACGCGGAAAGTCACTGGCCCTAGTTATGGTTAGGGCCACTTACTTGTTTTTCGCGAAACGCTTTACACGCAGGCTGTGCTTCAAGTTCGTGTGTGAGCACTTGCAATCTTCCTTTGGCTATTGACCACGTGTCTCAACGAGAAGACATTTCATACTCGGCTGGGCCAATCAGACTCAAGCTACCCCGACACTGAACATCAGTGAATGGCTGGCAGAGAGGCAAGGCGTGCGAAAGTTGACATCCTCCAACCACAAAATTGTTTCAAAACTAACTTGTTTTGCAGTGCAACCAGTCCTGGAATATTTTCGCGATAAACAGGTGGCCCCAGTGGTGGTTCTATACCGTGGTTCACGTCTTAGCAGTTATCAGAGCGTATCTCGGCAGTACACATTGCTTCTCTGAGTAAATAAAGACTGGGACGTTTTACTACGTGGCATTTCAAAACAACTAATAATTAGAGACCTGAAAAATTCGCGAGTTAGAATGACCTGTAGGCTATACTCCAATGTCGTATGTAAAATCATGCAAATATCACTGTTCATTGGTTGCTTGTTGTACTAGCGGAAGACAGTGATTCGGTCTGAATTTTACTGCGTATTTATTATTGGCTCAGAGTTGTCCAGGAGGTGTAAACTAACGGGTGGACCAATAGCATGGGCAATACAAACGTAAGAAGTTTTGAATTCTAGCTCGTCCCGAAGTAAAAACGCGAATTTTTCAGGTCTCTCCCAATTTGCAATCTCGCCTAGACACTAGAGGATGACCATGACAGGGATGTGCATTACGATATTGAAATTGATAAAATGATTATACATTTAGGTGGTGTCGACAGTGACAGTATTGGCAATAATTACGTTTACACGTCAAACTCATCAGCTGATACAATGAACGGCAATGAAGAAATGCTGTAGTACTTCATACGTCAGTAAGTAGTTAATGTTTTCTACTTTTCTCTACCCTTTGTGAAAGCCCTCGTTATTCTCCTGTTTCTCTCCTCTTTCTACCGCCCCTCCACGCGTCCCCCCCCCCCTAACCATCCTTNGTTACTCCGCGTATAGTGTACTCGCCAGCCGCCTAGCCACTTAGAAACAAGAACCTCGCGTTGCCAATAGGAGAGTGGGTGCAACCGTGTCAAAGGGACGACCACGCCATTTCTCCTTTGTTTACTTACCTGGTGTGTAATTAAAACAACCATTACAGCTTAGGATGTTTACGTAAAAATTTTTTTTGACAGTGGCATGTGTGCATTCTAGACAAACTCTAGTGTAAATAAAAAATTTTCCAGAAAGTGAGTACGGGAGGGCGGAGAGACTCGTCTGGTCTTGCCTTGCCTATGCTTACCGCCGGCCGGGCCTTGCAGTGGCGAGCTGCCACCGCCACCAACCCCTCCTG
>NQII01000399.1:639178-678560 GCA_002778355.1 Clitarchus hookeri | reverse complement strand
ACTAACGTCCGGCGTGCCACTCCTCACTTCAAGTCCGTCCGCGGTAGTGTAGCAAGCTAGCCTACTCGCCTCACACTTAGGCGTGTCCCGTCATTGTATTCAGCGTCAAGATTTATGTCCGTTGTGTGTTACGTGCAATTTTTCGTATTTGAAATTTGTGTGAATACGTTAAGGTTAGGGACCTCCAAAATTCGTGTTATTGTGTAGCTGCAGACTAAACTTCCAAGGCGTTGTACGCTTGCGTGTCCTCTGCCATTGGCTGGAACCTTGTGCGTGGGGACGCCCTGTCGACGCTTCCAGCCAGTAGTTACGGATCAGCGGTTGAAAATCTAATCTACGGTGGAGGGAACACGCAGCTTAATGGCACCGCACAATTGGCAGCAACCAATGAAAATAAGAATTGTTCTCGTGTAGGAATATGGCAGTGAGGTCTAGCAAGGTACCAAATAATAAATCGAGTTTTGCACGTCTTAGCAGTTATCACGGCATGTTTCACACTTAGGCAAACCAANTCGGCCTAAAGGCAAAGCCTAGGTCATTTGACCTAAAAGTGTGAACCACCCCTTCAGTTGCCACCACCAGTCCCAGAATTGGTTTCAGGGTTCACCGATCAGTTCGTCCTACACCCTCTGATATCACTAAGAGCATTTAACAAAGAACTTAGGCATAGTGGAATAATGTAAAATGTGTTTACGCACGAGAACTTATCACTTTGGTATGCTTATGATTTATTAAAAACAATGTTCTGACAATATATACTATATGCACATTACCATATTACTTATGTGACGAGCACCAACATTCTAGGTTTGTTTACTACAGTTCTCTACTCGATCGGATCCAACCTTATTATAGATGCACTTCCTACCCCCCTATATGATCGATGAAACTCCTTTTCGCTTCGTTGATTTGAACCATGCCCCAGTACACCATATGCCTCTTGTAGTCGTTGATCTGGACCTGGGGTGTGATCCTTGTTGTCCACTGCCGATGGTTGTTGAGCGCACTGCACCCGCGACCAGTCTCATACCTATACAATTCCCAGCCAACCACAGCCAAATGTTCTCTTATGTTTTGCGATCCCTTCAGCGTTTTAAGGTTTTCTTCCATTTAATTTATTTAATGAACCTTACGAAAAGTTTACTTAAAGATTCTATCGAGCTTTTACTGAATAAATACTTAAAACACAATATTTTTACTTCCAACTTTAAGCTCCCCTCTCGAGCAAAAGTTAGCTAATCTGGCACTCATTACTAAGTTCAATCCCTGCTGTTAGTAGCAAGAGGTTTAGTCCATTATCCACTGTCCTAGGCACGAACCATCCTGTAGTAATTGAGGTTGTATGCAGGTTGTAGCACGGATAAACTGCAGTGGCAATAGCAACATTGCTGATGGTCTTCCGCGTCCTTATAGCAGCCAGCAATAAATGTTGAAGAACTCTTCCGATGGTAACTCGCTGGTGCTGGCGGTGTCGAACCACCCTCGCTGCTTGCCTGTCGGCGTCTGCCCCTCTCTGGCACGACTCTTCCCCTCTCTGGCACGACTCCTCCCCTCTCTGGCACGACTATTCCCCGGGCGTAAAAACTACGGCGCAGTAGCACGCCAGTAATAGTTGCAACACACAAACAAAGCAGGTATACCTTGGGTGAAAAGTCGTGAGTGTCCGATAATTTCCGACATATAAAAAAAACTTTTTTGCTAAGAAATTCACCGGATTTCGTGTCTATAGGTTGGCAAACAACCCAAACAAACTCTCGAACCTGAAACCGAGTCTGACATTCCACTGCAAACATAAAACATTGAACACTGTTCCCCTTTCCCGGCTGTTTCAGGACACCTTGAAGCGAGTATAGATGGACTCCACGAACCACCTCGTTTGCCCCTTTACTTTTCTTCCATATCAACCACAGCTGATGAGTCTAACCATACTCCGGTCGTACTTAAAATTTTTTGCTTCTTTCTTAAATATTTATATTCAACACCTATTAAAACCCGAGTACATATCATGTAGGTCTTTTCATAGGCATTTTCCATCATGCAACACACCTCCCATGGGTTGCTCTTATTGCAGCAACGATTTAAACAGATTGCAAACAACTTCAGCGCTCCAAGTTTTTTACGGGCACTAGTCATTCATTACGGCAAACTTACTATAGTTTTTTCGGTCTCCTTACATAAAATTCCACCCCTATCCAGGTCAGTTAACCAGCATACAGTCCCAGTGCCCGCCACCTAACATCAGACTCAATACAATGCAGTTTACATGCATTATAACATCATTCAATATACATATTACTACTACCTGCACACAAGTTATATCTAACAGTATAACAGTAACAGTATAACAGTTCATATCAGGTGACACCTGAGTTTCCCAACTGACAGTTTAGTACGTTGCCTAAAATAAATTTAGTCCAAGTAACGTGAAGATCTATCTCGATTTCTGGTGGTTCCACCCAGATTTTCGCATGCGCAAACTAGGCGGACGTTGCCGCTGTCCAGCGAGTTTTCTCTCGGGGTACTCTCATCTTCCCCGGCCTTGCGTTCTTCCGCTGCTCCATCCTCAACTCATTTCACCCTCTGCGGCTCTCAATACATCGCTGTTACGCGCCGACTAAACCTCTCAACTCAACTTGAATGCTGACTTGCCGAGACCCCTGTAATATGTCGTGTAACACTTTCAGACCTACTTTAATTTACGATTTCGGGTACTGCAAAAAAAAAAAAATATGATGCGTGCTGTACTTAAGTTGACACAACACTTACTTCGTTGTCACGCAAGAACTGTGTTTGCTTACAGTACTTGCAGCGCGCATCAAAGTATTTCTTTTTTGCAGTGCCTGAAACCATACATTGAATCAGGCCCGAGCGGGTTAAACTACAGTTAAATAGAAATCCACTGTGCGATTTCACGTGCAACTTAAAAGCATACACGTAAACAATTCTCCGTAATCACTGCGCGTTATTCTCGAGGCAGCCCGTCCGTTGTGAAAGAACAGTAAATTCTCTCCTCTCGCCTGACAAGGAAATGAGATGCATAATTGGCGCGGTTGATTTACAAATCCGCGGCGTGCTATTTGCAGCGGTAAATCAGAGCGAGTTGCCCGCGCGGCGCGGCAGGCCGGTGGGAGGTTCTCCTCGGGTGTTCGGCCGGCGGACAACGCCGGGCAAGCAGCCTAATGACGGGCGCAGTCGGATGGAGGTACGCCGTCGGCGACCCTCGTCGTGTGCCGTCACTCTCTCTCAAGACTGCAGCTGTGGCGTCTCCAGCCCCGCCCGGGGACGCCATCGCACTACAATGTAGTCGCCCCTGAAACACCTATTACCCGACAACGGCTGCATATTCACGGTATAGTACGCTCTTTTTTCAAATCCCTGATTAAGATATTCTTGTATACGCACTGTGTATTATTCCACCCCATGTAAAATTAACTTTATTCATGCGTCGTTTAAGTGAAACTGGGAAAATTATTAGAAAAGTAAATGTTTCACTAATTTGATCATTCTTTGATATAAAAAAAAAAGAGAAAAACATTTCAGTATTCAGGAATATTTACCTAACTCTTTTAATTCGACGTTAATACATGGAAATACTTTCCCTCAGTCGCTACCAACTTTACTGGGCGCATGCCAGTCGGTGTGCTCGTTAAAATACGCGCAGGTAGGGTTAGTGACATTTTTCTAAGGTTGATTTCAAAAGTGTTCAAATAACAGCGAACGGCCCATACAAGCTTCTACACGGACGACGCACAAAGTACTTCCGTGAACTCCAGCCGTACACGCCAGCAAAATGGTGGCGCAACTCGCCAGGAAAATGCTGGAACGCCGTTCGTCAATAAGCGTGTGGTGACCTACCCGTCGGCGGGCATCCCAGCCAATAGAAACGTTTCCTGGCACAAAGTAAGTAGCCGAGTAGACGAAATGCCTGTTGCCAGAGCCTCGCGCATCCAGTCAGAGAATGGCTACGCCCACATCAAAGGAACCTACACGCTATTTCACCTCTGTGTAGTAACGTACTCCGTAGCCTGGTGTAAGAGCCGGTATACCAACCGTTATACGAGCCGGCATGTAGGGATTCGTATTGCGCGACAGCTGTCGGCGCAGTAGCGTATGGCTCGTGGTAAATATGAGGCGGTGAGTTCCAAAACTTGATAAGTATATAAGTATATATATACATACACGTTGTGTCCGTTTGTTCGAATGCGTATAACTCCCAAAAAAATCAACCAGCTTTCATTCTGTTTTTTTTTTTATAAACCTTCCTTTCGTTCCAACGAGTAATACCACTGTATTACCTGCAAAGGTACTAAAATTTGCAAAAAGCTAATTTTTACCATGCTTTCGCGTCAGGAAGCGCCTTTGTTGACAGCTGTCTGTTTAAACATTTCAGTTTGTTGTTCTCAATGTTTTTGTACATATATACATATACTCATATTTATATATACATGAACTTCTTTCAATTAATTTCACAGAAATGAATAGAACCAAAATCTTTTATGCCACAGCAACGCGTGGCCGGGTAAACTNGTGTGTGTGTATATATATATATATATATATATATATATATATATACATACACACACGCACACATCATTCATCAGAAAACACAAAAAAAGTTGTGTGTCTTAATCAACACTGAACATGTTGAATTGTATACCATCAATTGTAAAATAAGTCAATACAAGCAAGTCCAAACAAAACAATTCAGTTTTCTCATATTGCCTGAAGTTATATAATACTTGCGTATATAAAGTTTTATTACAAAAAAACCCGTGCATATGAAGTTTTGAGTCAAAACCGTGTGCAAATATGAAGTTCTGTTGCAGTCTAAAAATCAAATAAGAATGAGGCAGACATAATGTACGAAGTTTTAGAACAAACCGAGATTTTATATCGTTGAGTGGAATAACAATGTATAAAGTTTTGACTCAACAAGGTAATTTTTCATGAATGAAGTCTTGGAAAAAAAAACTGGCGGCATAACTATAAAAAAAAAAAAAAAAAATCGAAATTTTAAACTTGAAACAAAATATGAAATAAACAGTTTAGATGCCAATTATTTGTGTAATATGGTGCAGTGGCACAATCTGAAACCAATCAAATAGAAAACTAATTGTTTGTAGAACTCGCCGCTTCATATGGATCCCACTAGTAGGACTGCTACTCGTCAGTAACTTGCGTAAACACATTAAAAAACTAGCCCTGGTTGACGTATTAAAACAGTTTAATGCTTATTGATGTGTTTTCACTACATGAAAATGACAATGTGAAGTCATGAGAGTAATTTTTCCTAAGTGTTCAGTTCACTTTCAACACTTCGTATAACGTAGCTATATCGTAACGTAAAGTTCTGATACGCATTCCGTAATTAACCGGNGGGGGGGGGGGGGAATGCTTTGGTGGAGTTTGAATTCGCGCCCAGCTCGCTAGCTTCAGTTTCATCGCCGATACTCTACCATTGCGATACGATATCAGAAATCGATAATGCGCTAAAAGAAAATGAGCCTACGTTTGAAAAATAGCCAGTATTATATCTACGTTATGTGGCTAATGTGTTAAATATTCAGTACGTTTTCAAACAGAAATTAGAATTTGTCGACGCCAGTATAAGTCTTTGTCGTATTTCGAAGCCATTTGAACCAGTTCTATAATCTCGTGGAGAGAAGCCTAAGTTCTAAAACTGCAGTGTGATAGGCAGGGCCAGTGACTTTTCGCGTAAGAATCGGAGCACACAGTAGACTTCAATACTATATACACACCCCAGCTGTTGTTATGCCTGTTATTGGCTGCTGGTGCCGTGTTCGTCTTGACCAAGCCACTCAGGACTAAGTAACTCCGACACTGAACCTTCGTGATTCGTGCACAAACTATTAACACGGGCCAGATAATTTTTTAGCCAATCAAAGAAGCTGGACGATTCTACAGTGCTTCGGGCTGTATCTTGTCTCGAAATCCTTTCGCCAAATATCACTGCCGCTAGTGATAGGTAGAGATTGGAACATTTCGCGACCTTTGTAATTGTATCACAGTTTATTAGACACTCCCTGGTCGACTCTGAGCCAATAGCAAACTTGCAAGGAAACAAGTAGCGAATACTATACCGCCAGGTGTGGAGTAACATTGGCTACTCTCTGGGGCAGCAGCCAATCAACTGAGCCTCGAGTGTACACAGGATTGTGGAGTCTAGCCTACAGGTAGTTTAACTCGCGAAATTTTCCTATCCCTAGTGACAGGCCAAGCACGAAAGCTGGTACGGAACCTGCCGCGGAAAATAGGACAAGTTCTATTACCAGAGAGTTATTATTTGGCGGCATACTGAACTCCAAATATTTGTAATTACATTGTTCGACTTGTGCCATGTGCCGGCAATATATCGGGCATGCCTGAGCGTGCTCTTGAGCCAGTTACAAATGTTCAGCGGCGGAGAGTACCCAAGCTCATTTAACGTCGTCGAACATGTAAATGACTTCTATTTAAGGGTAGTCGTCGATATAAGAATGTGGAGTCTATCCGATCACCAAAACCTAACGCGAAATTTGCAGGCCTCTATACAGGATGATTCTAAAATCATGGGACAAAAATTGAGGGGCAGTAGAGCTCACTAAAACAAACAATTATTGTATAGGAATATATGGGCGGAAGTGACGCGTTGAGGCACAAACACAAAAACATAACACATTAACGGAAACACAAAATGTTCATTAGCAGCATACTTAACGAGTGATACCGTACAGAAAATGTTAAAACAGTTGCTGGAAATGCATCCACCAACAGTCACGCATGCTTGGCGACCTCTACATATGGCGTGATTGGCTGACAATGGTGGCGATCGTGAAATATCCGGCGTATTTTAATCTGTTCGCCAATCACTCCACCGACGCTACCAAGCTTGCATTACTGTCGGTGGTAGCAATTTTGAGCAATTATTATAAACATTGCTGTAAAAAGGCATTTAGCGGCGACGTTGTAAATAAACACTGTGTTGCATCTCATGTGTTATTTTAGTGTTTGTGCCTCAACGCGTCACTCCCACCGATATATTCCTATACAATAATTGTTGGTTTTAGTGAGCTCTACCACCCCTCAATGTTTGTCCCATGATTTAAGCATCAGCCTGTATATGACCAACCTTGGTGTGAAATGTCGCCGCACAAGGCGACGGGTGCTATGACTGGCGCAGCACTAGCTGGTGTAACAGCTGAGATGACAGAACTTGCACACGCTTTCCCGGAACAGAGTATCGTGTAACATGGCTTCAACAGCCATCTCCCGAGACTCGTAAACCTCCCTCCCTAGCGAGATGGCTGTCAGGGAAACTCGCAGGCGAGCTGGCCCCACAAACCTCTTGCTTAAGTCTCCCTCCCGCGCGCGTGTCGTCGTAAATAAAAACACGTTATTATTTTCCAGCACCCCCTCCTTCCCACTTCAGCTTCAAGGCGGTACCAACTTGTAATTTAAATACGGGATGGGTCTTTAAAAAAATAACAGCTTTGGTTTTTAACAGCGGTAAAAAATGACAATAGGAAGGCATACAGTCTCTTTTATGTGGTGGCCCGGCCGGGCGGGCAGTAGAGCACGCCAAAGTTTTGGCGGCAAGAGGGCGTGGCAGCTACATCAGCAGGTGCGAGACAGGAGGAGTCGCGACCACGCCTGTAGCATCCTGCCGACTGTCCACTACGGCTGTGCGACACTGCGATATATCGATCACGGAACAATATTTCTGAAATATTGCTACTGCGATGTGGTCCCACAGTGTAGGGCCAAAGTTTTGGCGGCAAGAGGGCGTGGCAGCTACATCAGCAGGTGCGAGACAGGAGGAGTCGCGACCATGCCTGTAGCATCCTGCCGACTGTCCACTACGGCTGTGCGATACTGCGATATATCGATCACGAAACAATATTTCTGAAACGTTGCTACTGCGATATGGTTCAACAGTGTAGGGCACTGTATTGTATATCGCGATATTTCAGATATGCTAATCAATATGTTCGATGTTTACGACACCGGTATTTTTCGATGTACCATCATCGATTTTCAATACTCCAAGGGATCAATATATCGCACCGATACCGATATGGTCGACATGTTTCGAAACAATATTGGAAAGTGGATATCGCACAGCTGTGTAATGACCGAGCCGCGGGAGCTACCCCGCGCCCCGCTGCATCAGTCGCGTGTCAGGCTCGCCCATCGCGTGACTGTCTGCGTGAGGCTCTGCAAGTTGTCCCGGGGTCTGATTGGCTACTGTGTAGTGCGGAAAGTTCCTTATTGGCTGAGCTATCGGTGCGCAAATAAGTCACCTGTTTCATTAACCCCTTAGACCGGGATTACGAAGACTTCATGTTTCAAGTAACACGTTCACGTAAGCCTGCTGTATCTTCCGACTGCAGTGTTTCAATAAGACCTACTACGATCGTTTCACCGCTCACGCAAAGAAAAGTTTGTCAACGTCGCAGAGCACTTGACGATACAGAGGCGAAACAAACACTTATCTCGCGAACTCCAGCCACTCACGCCAGCAAAATGGCGTCACTGATCAGCATCATGTCGGAACGCCGGATCACCAATCAGCGCCTCGTAATCCACTTGCCAGCGAACTTCTTCACAGTAGCAAGGCCTATCCCAGAGCCGCGCGCAACAGCCAGGGAATTAGTATGCTTACATGAAAAAAAAAAACCGCCACCCCCTTCGCTTGCGCAGGTACTTAGGAACATACGTTTCTCGCGAAAATATTTCAAGACCAGTTGTACTCGAAAACACTCTAGTTCACGTGCACTTTCGTGGTTGGATGATTTAAAATGCCACGTGACTCAAGTGTGTGCCCACGAATCATGGACGTTTAGTATCGGAGTACTTCATTCTGCTTGGCCCAGTCAAACAAGAGCATGGCTTCTCACGTAGAATTGCGGTCAACCAAAGGAAGTTGTGGTTGTAGGATACTGAAGTATATAATGAGTATAAACCTTTTCGCGAAAAAATAAAAAATTTAAAAATTTAAAAAAATACGTGGCCCAACCTGTGTGTAGGGGTAGTGAAATTTCGCTAAAAGATTTCAAGGCGTGTTATACTTGAAGACATTGTAGGGTCGTTTACCTATCTTGATTGACAGAATTCCTTCTTGATACGTGTTAACTGTCTGCACACGAATCGCGTAGGAGCCGTGCCGATGCTGCCGAATTCTGAGTGGACCCGATCAAATGTGGATAAAATGCCTCCTCAAGGAGACAGCGACCAATGGCAATAGACAAACTGCTGTTGGGTGGTGACAGTTCTGAAGTCTACCGCGTGGTCATATATTTATTTTTACGGAAAATCACTAGCTGTTTACGCACTGTGGTCGGGGACCAGCGAGGGCGCGCTGCGTCTAGTTGGCGCGCGCCTCGCTGGCTCACGGCTACGAGGGCCAGTCGTGAATACAGCCGGGTATTTCTGATACGTCATTGTGTGGACGCGGGCCGAGGCGGGGAGGGGGCAGGCCATTCGGAGGATCGTGAGATTATAATCTCAGTTACCGAAATTATGACTTATCATCGGCACACCGCATACTCCCGCCTGCGTCTCTTACTCTTTTTTTTTTCCGCCGGGCTGTCGACTGCCTTTTGTTTTGGTATTTTTTTACCTCCGACTTGTTGAACCCTGTAAGACAATATCAGCGTTGTGAGCTACCTTCGGCATTCTTCGTGAGCACTGATGCCAACGTGAACCGCTAGCGGAAGAGGAAAAAAAAAAAACTCCCGAAGATGAACTACGCACTTTTGCAAGGCGGTTCCATATCAACCCACGCCACATCTATTATTCATTTATCACTAACTGATCAATGTTTGATTACTGGTGCTTAAGATTAATGTCACTTGTATATTAACAATTTTTACCACTTTAATATAAGAGTATCATTTAAAAATGGTAATACATGTTGACAATCAGCAAGTTAAAAAAGTTCTTATTGAAGCCTCTTCTGTTAGAAAAAGAGCAATAAGCAACAGTAATAAATAAGTTATTTTGGGGAAAGGAGCTAATTTCGCAGTGAAATACTGAGACTTCCTAACAACACTAGAGATGCGAGGCGCGTTTGTGCACTTCCTCGCTTTGATTAGTGTTGAAAGTCCGTCTGTGACCTAATATAACTGGAGAACAACTCTGAATTATCCTCTGGATTTTGCAGTTAGTAAAACCTTCAATTCGCATGCATCCGCGTCACAACATAAGTCAAGGGAAGTGTGATAACATTGTTAGATAAACATTTGTGAATGCTGAAATGATTTACTTTGCTTTGTTATTTTAGTGCATAAAATTGTAAGAGTCAGCCAATTTGTAAGATATTTACTTTTCTAATTCACCGTTTTAAAAAAAAATGTCCTTAATTTTACTGAAAAGTACAGTTAAAAATGTATCCAGAGGTGCTCGTAATCTCTCCGTGTAATGAAGGACACACTGATTTTCAAAAACGGACTTTCCGTNTAAAATGTATCCAGAGGTGCTCGTAATCTCTCCGTGTAATGAAGGACACACTGATTTTCAAAAACGGACTTTCCGTAAATTAAAAAAAATTTCCGATAATTCACCGTTATTTTCCTTGTTAGTTTTCTGTAATTCCAGTTTAAAATAAAAAAAGATGATGAAAAATTCTTTAATTTCGCAGTGACGTAGATAACCTAGCTGCCGCAGAAAAGAAAATTTTCTGATTACAGTGTCGAAGAAAGCTTCGTGTAGACTCGGCATTGTTCGTGTAAACTCGGCATTGTTCGTCCCCGAAACCCGAAGCTATAGGAAATACGGGAACTTTCCATATTTTGTATTTACGGACTTGACTTTGTTTATTATCATTACGAATTGCGTTCCGTTTATTTACTGTAAATTCCGTTTAAAAAATTCCGTAAATTTACGGAAATTTTTAATAGTGTATTTTTACTGTTTCACCTGACTGACATATGAATAAAGTGACGAGGCCCATGACAACGTTAATTTTACATATGGCGGAATAATCCACGCCGTGCGTGTATGTAGATGTTAAGCAGGCAGGAATGTTTACCTTGAACATCCTATAAACAAGTCCCCCAAGTGGCTTTCAAGCTGACATGTCAGTTACAGTAATGCTCTGAGGACAGACGGAACTGTGATGGATCGCATACCTCCCCCGGTAAGACGCAATTTAAGATCATCGAGTCGGTAGTACGTGACGGTATCTCGCTATGATCACTGAAGAGCTGTAGTCTCTCGACCTCCTGTACACAACCTTGTGAANGGTAGTACGTGACGGTATCTCGCTATGATCACTGAAGAGCTGTAGTCTCTCGACCTCCTGTACACAACCTTGTGAAATAAAACTGTTTCTTTTAAATTTTACCCATTCACAACCACTGCAAAAACTGTTCATGGTAAAGCGAGCACTTCTGAAACAAACCTTATCGCGCACAGTGCCAGGACATGTGCCCAGTAAGTTGGTAACGACGGAGGAAAAGTAGTTCCGTTTATTAACGTTGATTAAGAAGTGTTACGTAAAAATTTGTGGATATTGAAACTATTTCAATTTCTATATGTTTTCTTCGTATGCTTTTAAGTGTAAGAATTAGCGAATTTGCCAAAACATTTGTATTTCTAATAATTTTACAATTTTCACGTGACCGGCGTATGAATAAAGTGGCGAGGCCCGCGGCATGTGGTACGATACATATGATGGTACGATGCAATGTATTCAGAGAAGTAGATCTCACTGAGGGATTTCAAAGTTTACCGCGACAGCCTACGTACCCAATTGTGTGGGCATACATTACGCATATGCAAAAATGTTACTTTGGCGGGTCCTGTACACAGGACTGTGTACCCTGGGTGTAAGTGGTTCGTAAACCTGGCTACTGCTATAGATTATGAATGGTGCATAATCCTACAGCTGAACAGAAAGCCTGCAGATTTCTAGTTATGATAGCGAAACAAGTGCTGTGTCGCCTTAAGTAAGTACATCACGTATCAAAATATTTATTATGTACCTGCAAAAACCTTGAACCACAAAATAAAATTGCATCTGAAATGGTTAAGTGTGGACCGCCTTAAGAATAAATTTGTTTTAATAATAATCATTTCCTGGGAAAGTTGAATTAAATTTCCCTGGAAAACCAGTTATGCTTTGGCGTCACAAAATTTTAATACATTTCAGGGTGTCGGCATATTTCAGTAAAATCCTGTACACGAACTTAATGTAGCGTCTTGTAACTACGGCTTGTCCACTGGGCGCGATCAACGTAAAATATTGGATAACCTATTTACAAAAAAAAAACAACATAAATATCAAATAATTAGGGCCACCTATTTTTCGCGAAAAGATTTCAGGACAAGTTACTTTAGTTCAGAACAACTTTCATGAAGGGAACATTTGAACTGTTATGCTTCTTATATGTCTGCCTGTGAATCACGGACGGTCAGCATCGGAGAAACTTACTTATGATAGGCTCACTCATGTAACAGACTTGTTTCACGCAGAGACAAGCGGCCAATAGCCAAAAGAAGGCTGCAAGTGTGCGCAAAGGATATTGAAGTCTAGCCTCCGCGTAAATCTTTTCGCAAAAAAGAAGGTGGCCCTACACGTAATTATCAAGAAAACGTAAATATCAGCAGGTATGGCAGTAGGTACATTACTGGACAGAGAAAGTGAGGCACCCAGGGAACAATGACCCAGGAACAAACCACGTTGCCTACAAGTAGTACCCAAGAAGCTGCGTACGTGATACTAGTGATGTATGCATGACATCACGGAAGCACGTAAATCACAGGGTTCTACGTGCCACACAGGAGATAACATGCCAACACACAGGGCAGCGATGGAAAAACCGATGTTTCATTCTTGTTAGACTTTCTCTGTCCGTTAGTGTATATCCTATATTTAGCGTGTATTTCGCGAAAATATTTCGAGACAAGATACAGTCCAAAGCACTGTAGGGTCGTCCAGCTTCTTTGATTGGCTAAAAAATGTTCTGGCCCGTGTTAACCGTTTGCGCACGAATCACGAAGGTTCAGTGTCGGAGTTACTTAGTCCTGAGTGGCTTGGTCAAAGACGGGCACGGCTCCAGCAGCCAATGGAGGTATACCAACAGCTGAGGTGTGTACNCCGTTTGCGCACGAATCACGAAGGTTCAGTGTCGGAGTTACTTAGTCCTGAGTGGCTTGGTCAAAGACGGGCATGGCTCCAGCAGCCAATGGAGGTATACCAACAGCTGAGGTGTGTATATAGTATAGAAATCCACTGTGTGCTCCGATTTTTGCGCGAAAAGTCACTGGCCCTACCTATAAGTAGTCTTTACAGTAAAAAATAAAACAGTTAAGCCCAATAAGCAAAACAGTGAACAGCTAGGTTGAACTAATTGCTCAGCAGAGACCGGCGTAAAAATACAGTTAATTAGCTCACTGTCATTCACCGGGCCTTACCGCGGTGACTTCGCAACACAGTGGCCATCAATCCCATTACAAGCGTACAGGGAATATGTTGTAGAGCGATCATGCTAGCTGCGCAGTAACCTCCCTGTGTCCCAACACTGGACCACAGAGAAAATGAATACAGTGATAAAATGGAAGGGCGGTTCCTCTGATGTGGGCGTGCTCATTCTCTGATTGGCTGCGCGAGGCTCTGGAGTGGGGCTTGTGGTCGAGTGGTTGCCGAGTGCTGCGAACATTTCTCTATCGGCTGGACTGCCGGCGGGTAAAGTAGGTGACAAGGAGAAGCTTGATATTCGGCGTTCCGACATGATGCTGGTCAGTGACGCCATTTTGCTGGCGCGTGCGGCCGCAGTTCACGGAATAAGCGGATGTTTCAACTCCGTATACTTAAATACACTGTAATAAACGGTACGTTAGCTTTGCGTTAGTTACACGCCATTATTTTCCATGTAATCTGGGCTCTTTCCACGCTGTGGTTGTGAATAACTAGTCTTTGATATGTCGCAATGCAGTGATACCAAATATTCGGTATCTGGTTTCATGAGATGGCTTGTGTTAATAGCAAATGCAGATGCGAAAAATTGTAGTAAGATTTAATGTTGTTTTTTTTTTTTTTTTTAACATTTGCGTATATTTGCCAATCTCTCACTTAAATTGACGTATTTCAAACTTGGAGTTTCTCAGATCGTAAATTAATGATTCCAACACACACACTAACCAAATAAAAACTTAATCTGCAGTTTCAATCGTACGTAATTATCAAAATAAAATACCTGCACGGAAGCTGCTAGTAACAAAGATGAAAACAAAAACACCAAAAACACCAAAAACCATAAAGTAGTTTATTAAATCAGATTGACTGACACCACGCTGAATTTGCGTTATGTAGAAGTTGGGTGAACTTTGTGCAAGGAGAACTCTAACCTTACGTCACTCTCAGTTGAACGTGGAAACTCTGCTGCGCGATTTGTGCGTGCACGTAAGAACGCTAACACAAGGCATCGAGGGGCCGCGGTGGTGTAGTGGTTAGATTACTCGCGTTCCACATAGCAGAACCGAGCTCTATTCTCGGCGTGGTCACTCCAGGATTTTCGCAGGTGGGAATCGTGCCGGACGATGCCGCTGGTCGGTGGGTTTTCTCGGGGATCTCCCGTTTCCTTCGCCTTTGCATTCTGGCACTGCTCCATACTCAACTCGCCCTCAAGACCTCGATGTTAAGAGCCACCGCTTTGTGTTAGCTTCACTGCGAACCGGCTTTAAAAGCGCTCAAGTGATTCAAATTATTATCTTCATTATTAGCATATTACATCCTTTTTCGTTGTGATATAAAAAAATAGTCTTAGAAAGAAGTACAACAATGGAGGAGGAAAACTTTAAATAAAAAATGAAACCAGAAAAATAAATTTTAAATTTATATTAATTTTCGTACAAAGCTTAAGATGTAACAAAATTAATGCGTTATGCTACAGCTTAAAGTAATTGATATGTAATGTTATTAGAACGGCATGAAAAATATTTCTTGGGAAAAGTTTATGGAGTTCATCTGTATTTCAATTTTAACACATTTGAGATGAAATTGAAAGTCAAAATAGTCAGAACTAATTGATAGGTCTTTTTACCTTTACAGCAATTTTTTGAAGTTGCAAAAACATTTCGTTGTACGATCTTATAGACGTCATGAAGTAGTTCTTACAAGGTGTCCACTGAAATTACATTTTGAAATTCCCTGATTTTTCCCTGTTTTCCAGGTATTATCTTACCATTTACACTGAATTATTTTCAGGAATACCGGAAGTCAATACGCTAGAGCAACCTGTATTTCGCGGAAAGATTCCTCGACTAGTTGCAATTCCGTAACACGTTAGTTCAGAACCAATACTGCGGTTGGATAATTTCAACTCCAATCACAGATGTAGAGTATCGAAGTAGCCTAATTCTGATTGGCCCGTCAAGTAAGGAAATGTCTTATCACAGAGACATGCTGCCAATAAGCAAAAGAACGCCGTTGGTAGGCCCGAAGGGTATCGACGTCTAGCATTGGCGGAAATCTTTTCGCGAAAAACAGGTGGCCCTACGCAATACCATATTTTTTAATCGTTGACAGAACAAATATAACGTCAGTGAATTTGCATTAAATTAAACTGCAACAGACCAAGAAAGCAGGGCTAACATTTGATTCAACCCATAGACATTTCTCGCGATACATCCTATTGACTCCTCATGAGTGCCAATTACCAACACACAAATATTTTATTTCGTAGGTGTATGCCCTATATCTAGGGCCAGTGACTTTTCGCGTAAAGATCGGAGCACACAGTAGACTTCAATACTATATACACACCTCAGCTGTTGTTATACCTCCATTGGCTGCTGGTGCCGCGTCCGTCTTTGACCAAGCCACTCAGGACTAAGTAACTCCGACACTGAACCTTCGTGATTCGTGCACAAACGGTTAACACGGGCCAGAACAATTTTTAGCCAATCAAAGAAGCTGGACGACCCTACAGTACTTTGGACTGTATCTTGTCTAGAAATCTTTTCACGAAATATCAGTGCCCCTACCTATATCACTCGGCAAGATTTATTACAGCCAGTTCCCAAACTTAAAATTTGAAATAGGAAACACGTTATGCTCATGATTATACAGTATCCTACATTCACACAACTAACAATATTTTCAGAGTACGTAGCAATTTTTTTTTGCATTTTCCCTGACCTAGAAGAAAATTCCCCGACTTTTCCCTGTTTTCCTTGTGGGTGGGCACCTTGTCTTGTCATCTTCTTCCAGTGAGAATTATCTCCTGCCTGTGAGTAAGTAAGTTTTCATTACTTGTACATTTATATTTAAAAAAAACCGTAAAATTGTTATTTTGACATGCATATATGCAAAAACTGCATGCAAATTTTTTTCGCTAAGAAAGAGAAATTACTGATAATGTCTAACAGTAAGACAATATTTGGTACACGTATAGAATAACAATTTTTTTNGCTAAGAAAGAGAAATTACTGATAATGTCTAACAGTAAGACAATATTTGGTACACGTATAGAATAACAATTTTTTTTCTCGTGGTAAACACATTTTATCGTACAAAAAATCTCCCACTCGTGAGTGAAGTTAAAGAAATTCCCTTTCCAACTATTCAACATTCACACAGATAAAATACCTCCNAAATCTCCCACTCGTGAGTGAAGTTAAAGAAATTCCCTTTCCAACTATTCAACATTCACACAGATAAAATACCTCCGTAAGTATTTTCGGAACTTGAATTTTAAAAATTTCTGGGAAATGTGTAAGAAGAGCTAACATAAAAGATGAGCATTTTCGAGAGCATTTTTTTCTTGAGGAGTATAGTGCGTACTTTTGTTTGTCGCGGTTGGCAGCTCTCGACGCAGCGACCAGACAGCACTCGGAGAAACAGCTAATGAAATTATTGCCGCTGACTCAGCGGTATGTATTGCTCAAGCTGGGTCCCCCCCCCCNCATCACCAGAGCACTTCACGCACGCCTCTCCGCTCGACAATGTCACGTCCCGAGTTGAGTTACGTCCATGTGCGCGCTGTGTCCTCTTTACACTCCGCCTTGCATTCCTCACTTTCACTTCTAGTTAGGGGCACGTGATTTTCGCGAAAATATTTCAAAACCAGTTCAACTCCAAAACACTTTCGTGGTTGGGTGATTTTAAATGCCACGTGCTTCAACTGTCTGCCCGCGAATAAATGGAAGTTCAGTATCGGAGTACTTTATTCTGATTGGCCCAGTCAAAAAACAACACGTCTTTTCACACAGACGCGTGGCCAATAACTATAGGAAGTTGTGGTTGTGGACGTAGGATATTGAAGTATAGCATGGACATAAATATTTTTTCACGAAAAATACGTGACCCTACTTATAGTTAGCGACACCAGAAATTCGCGAAAATACTACCGCACACGCTAGACTTCAACACCCTATGGACCGTATAGCAGCCTTCTTTTGTTTATTAGTGGCGTGTCTTTGTGAGAAGACATTTTCACGCTTGACTGGGCAATAAGATTTAGGTAACTCCAGTACTGTACGTCTGTGATTCGCGTGCAGACACTTAAGACTTGTTAACATGGAAGACATCCAATCACGAACTTGGATATTAGCTAAAGTGTTAAGAAATACAACTGGTCGTGAATTCTTTTCGCGAAGATCAGGTGTCCCAACTGATGGAAGTGCCGGTTTCTATCTGCGAGGGGTCCCAGGTTCGCTCACGTTGACGGTGTTAAACTTGCTGCAGCGGCTGGATTGTTTTGGAACTGGTGAACTCAGCGTAGATGGGGACAGGTTTCCAGATGAAACATCTGTTGTGGCTGACGACTGACTGACAGATGGGAAGAGGCATGCCAATGTTTTATGTCTTGATTATTGGTAATTGCAATGACTTCTTCGGGAGAACTCGGCAGCTTGATCACATATAGGATATGTAACATTGTCCATACCATGAGCAGTCCGTGATCTGTGGGCAGGGCTCGACAAATGTCGTCTCGTGGGAGTACAACATATGGTCATTCCATCCCCGCATCGATATTTTTCTAGCAATTGATCGAAATGTCTAAATTGTGATAGTCGAATGTTATTGTTTTTGAGTTATTTTTTTTCCAGCAGCACACGGTAGCCCGTGCAAGGCGTCTTATTGCCAGGTGTGTGCCAATATATCCTGGAACGTGGTTTTAGTTTTATCTGATGTGNTAGCCCGTGCAAGGCGTCTTATTGCCAGGTGTGTGCCAATATATCCTGGAACGTGGTTTTAGTTTTATCTGATGTGCCTACTATGGCACTTCCACCATTTTTCTCATGTACAAGGATTTGTCATCTATGTCGACCCTCCAACCTGGGGTTTATAGCTCATTCCTGCGGGGTTTCAACACTTATCCTGAGTCGTGAATGCGAAATGGTATTCATGTCAGTCACATATGCACTGCAGTTACTGGTGGTAGTACCCTACTTGCTTTTCTTTTTTATTTATGCGCTATCCCCATCTTCTTTTTCGATTTCTATGTAATTTACTCTTCATCTTTGGTTGTCGTCTTTCTNGCTTTCTATGTAATTTACTCTTCGTCTTTGGTTGTCGTCTTTCTGCGTGTTCCTTTGCCCGCTTTGTATATTGTTTTTTTTTTTTAAAGGTGTTTTGGTTTTCATGCCAACAACGTTTAAACCACCTAAGTTATATGCACTTGCAAGACAGTCGAGAAAAGTTTGAAAAACTGAAAGTTCTGATATTTCAAATAAATGTTATGTTTAAAGGAGAACGTAAATCTGCATAGTGTCTCTGTTAGCGTGTGTTTCGTAGCAGCGGTTCCAACGTCCGCGGGACTGCATGCATGAGCTTGGTATTAGGCCTCGTGCAGGGACCAAGTTAATGCGTGCAGTAAAGTTGAGTACAACGTGGGACTTCCACCCGAGGAACACCGTCACTGATGAAACTATTAAATGCGTTATTATTCAAGAATATGTATGTGTAATAAGTAAGTTTTTAAATAAATTTAACTTTTAAAATTATTTAATGTTGTTTTATTTATAAGATATAGTTACCCTTTCATTCATACACAGACAAGTAAAATAACTTGTTTACTGACAATTATTCATATTTACAAGTATAAAGAAAACTTTTTAACAAGTGCTTGGAAAATAAATGTTACATACTATTTCCCATTTGGGTACTCTAAATGAAAAAATATCATGGTATGTTTATAAAAAACATATAAAGTCAGGATTGATCACTGCAGTGTGTAGGCAAGGACTTGCTCCGACTTCCTGGTCTGTGGTAGATGTGTCATTGGAATGTGGTGTTGAGACCGAAATACTGGAAGCTAACGGTATTGCTCGCCTCAGGGTGTAGGCATGCACTTATAATGTGTGGANGGTGTTGAGACCGAAATACTGGAAGCTAACGGTATTGCTCGCCTCAGGGTGTAGGCATGCACTTATAATGTGTGGAAAGCACTCGTATCGTTTCCTATTCTACAGAGAAAAAAACTTTTTTCTTACTATTATTTATGCGTACAAGTTTAAAGTAAATGATTATAGTAACTAAAATAAAAGTACNAAAAAAACTTTTTTCTTACTATTATTTATGCGTACAAGTTTAAAGTAAATGATTATAGTAACTAAAATAAAAGTACTTAGCATGTTTATGCATATGAAACATCTCATTGCTGATATGATCTATTTTATGAGTGAACTATCCTTCCCGACATGAGTTGTCATCTCACACTTATTATATATTTCATTATCTCTCGAATACCAATGTCTCAACTATTTATAATTTATATTGGTAAAAAATTCGGAGTACTGGTTTTAGTGATACAAAAAAATGGAAAGTTATGTTCAGTGCCTTGTCAACATGCCTGCTGCAGGGNTTCGGAGTACTGGTTTTAGTGATACAAAAAAATGGAAAGTTATGTTCAGTGCCTTGTCAACATGCCTGCTGCAGGGATTGAGATAACGAACACATACCTCTCGAATATACACACTCGTGCTTATAATATTTGGGAAAAAAATAAGTTCCATATATTTATATATATATTATGTATAATCATTTAAACCTATGCTGGCCCTTACCTCCCGAGTTTCTTCGCTTATGCCCATTAGAAAGCGAATGCACCCTTCGTAGCCAAGCTTAATTTCAGGTGTATTAATTTTTTGTAATTCCACAAAATATAATTTATTTGACCCCGCTGTCTTCCTATGCAGAGGGAAAATAATTGTTCTGGTAATGGCTAGTAATAAATNAAATATAATTTATTTGACCCCGCTGTCTTCCTATGCAGAGGGAAAATAATTGTTCTGGTAATGGCTAGTAATAAATAGTTCTCATGCAAAATATTGCAAAACTGAGTGCGCGCATATGCGGTGTATTGTCCCCTTGGTGTAATTTTTTACTCTTAGATTAGCCATTTATTTAAGCGTGAGGCGGAGTAATAGTTTAAAAGTAGAAATGTAGCGTCTTCGGAGCAGTTTGTAGTAACTATGAATGGATTATACCTAGGGGCAGTGATATTATGCGAAAATATTTCGAGACAAGATACAGTCCAAAGCACTGTAGGGTCGTCCAGCTTCTTTGATTGGCTAAAAAATGTTCTGGCCCGTGTTAACCGTTTGCGCACGAATCACGAAGGTTCAGTGTCGGAGTTACTTAGTCCTGAGTGGCTTTGTCAAAGACGGACACGGCACCAGCAGCCAATGGAGGTATAACAACAGCTGAGGTGTGTATATATTATTGAAGTCTACTTTGTGCTCCGATTTTTACGCGAAAAGTCACTGGCTCTAATTANACAACAGCTGAGGTGTGTATATATTATTGAAGTCTACTTTGTGCTCCGATTTTTACGCGAAAAGTCACTGGCTCTAATTATACCGCGTAATTGTTATAAGGAAATGTGAACGCACGTCGTAACACAGTCATTGAAATGAAAGTCAACCTAAACGCAGCCGAGGAGACAAGGTATGCATTTACTTGATTTTCAAAAAGGGGCCTGCGTTTAATATTAACAGCAGAAGAATGATTAGCATGTTACTGCCGTTGGTTCTATAGCAATTAAAAATAATAGTAAAAGGATGGGCAGAAGAGCAGCAAGTAACATTTTTATAATTTAGTATAACAGTTTTGTACCGAAGACTAACTAAGTGTTTATTTTGTAACCAGGAGTTGTACGGACTACAAAAGAGTGTCACAGAGTATTTAAGAATAACGATGTGGAACAGCCGCTTATAAAGCAAAGTCCAGCCGAGCTATAAGCTGTTTGCGGTAAACTGAGCAAATTAAAAGCCCTGCTTGGGATCTACTACTCTGATTACATTGTATCCTACCGCCATATTATGTTTTACATTATCGTGAACCTCGCCACTTTATTCATTCGTCGGTCACGTGACATTGTAAAATTATCAGAAATATCAATGTTTTTACCAATTTGCTCATTCTTACACTTAAAAAAACATTAAAAGAAAACAAAAAGAAAAACAATTCCCAAACACGTCCACGTCCACAGGAGCGGCCGATTGAAGACAGGCCTTTCACTGTCAAATATTTCTGTTTCTCTTTAGGGTAGCGCATTAAAAAAAACTATTCGATTATCAAGGAATTGATAATTATTGGACCTCTCGTCCGCTCTATCCCTCTCTTGCTTTTCGCGCCCTCCTCCATCACCGTCGATGTTGTCCCTTCGTCGCCATCCCCAATCACAAAGTCGGCCGCTGTAGGCGGCCATATTTATTTCCCGCACTCGCTACCAGAGTGTTTGAAGTTCTACAGATCACGGCCAGGAGCGCTGGTATCGATGCGACCATTTTGTGTTATATGGTACACTATGTGCCTGCAGGGTGCGCTAGTATCGGGGAGTAGAGTTCCAGTGGCGGCCGCCAGGACTGCTGGTAAATATTTTAAGTCGTCTGTGAACTCAAAAAATGCAGGATACTTGCAGGATCGTTCCGGCCACCTTTGGTTCGGGCGCTAAAAGCAACAGAGAGGTCAAAGTAATATGAGAAAACCCCCTAATGGAATGTAAGAGCATGTAGTGGGAAATCCAAGATGGCCAACATTGGCGAGGAGTGACAGAGCAGGAGGGGATTTTGTTTACAAAACAATCATGGGAACACAATGAGAAAATAAATTTGCCTCACTCGCAATATCAGGAACCATGACAACAAGAAATCTTGACTTTGGATGACGTGATGCAACATTTACTTTGGCCTTTGACCACCATCTCGAACAAAATCTACTGCTTAAAAAAAAAAAAAAAGCAATTTTATAAAAACAAATGAAATAAATCAAATTTTGTGGTGTTACATTAGCATTCGACTTGATAAAACGAGCCCGAAAATATATAACACTTGATATATTAACGTACACAATTCTATGCTTATAAAATTCAATATGATGGTGGTTATTGCCACATAATCACGTTTTCTGNATATATTAACGTACACAATTCTATGCTTATAAAATTCAATATGATGGTGGTTATTGCCACATAATCACGTTTTCTGGCATAATATTAGAATTCTCTTTGATAATACGAATCTGTTGACATGCTGCACGATATATTAATTTAAAAGTTAAATAAAAATCTTTTATTTAAATACATTACTTTTATTTATAAAATTGTCATTTTTATAATTTATGTTTGTGGCTTAGTATACTACAAATCCGTCTTGAAATTACTAATCCACATACACATTGATCGGCATAATCTTTTCTGCAAGTTTTCAAAGTGAAAAAAAATATACTACAATAAATAAAAAACTTTTATATTTGGAATTATTTTTTTTGTTATTAAATGATGTTACATCATAATCAAATTATTTTTGAAAATATGAATCTATAGACACGNATATATTAACGTACACAATTCTATGCTTATAAAATTCAATATGATGGTGGTTATTGCCACATAATCACGTTTTCTGACATAATATTAGAATTCTCTTTGATAATACGAATCTGTTGACATGCTGCACGATATATTAATTTAAAAGTTAAATAAAAATCTTTTATTTAAATACATTACTTTTATTTATAAAATTGTAATTTTTATAATTTATGTTTGTGGCTTAGTATACTACAAATCCGTCTTGAAATTACGAATCCACATACACATTGCTCGGCATAATCTTTTCTGCAAGTTTTCAAAGTAAAAAAAAATATACTACAATAAATAAAAAACTTTTATATTTTGAATTATTTTTTTTGTTATTAAATGATGTTACATCATAATCAAATTATTTTTGAAAATATGAATCTATAGACACGTCGCACGATACACTTTTGTCTGTAAGTTTAAAAGTTAACCTCTTATTTATAAAATTATGCATTTTCAGTACCTTGTCAACATGACTGTTGTATTAGTTGACAGGTTATTTTTATATATACATAATTTAGATCAGTACTGGTACCCGTGTCTTGGTGTCTCAGTCGGAAAATGGAGGTCAACAATGTTTGTAAGAAGACTTATGGCATAATTGACCCCGCCACTCTGATCATTGTCGGGAACGATGACTGTGATATGAATTTGGTGGCTATATCTTAAACGATTCGGAAATGGTGGCCAACTATACTTATTCGAGGTCTTAGGGCATACTTGCTTCTACCACCCTATTCGTCATCAGGGGTGATGCATATGTTATGAATTTTGTGACTATAGCGTCGGTGGATGGGAAATGGTGGCCAACTATGCTTATAAGATTGGCTTAAAGTATACTTGCCCTATCATTCTGTTCGTCATCAGGGGTGATGCCTATGATATGAATTTGGTGGCTATATCTTCAACAGTTCGGAAATTATGCCTAGCTATGCTTATTACATGGCTCAATGCAAAATTGCTAACCACCCTGATCGACGCCAGGGGCGATGCCTATGATATTAATTTGGCAACTAAAAAGCCCAGAAATTATTGCTTACTATGCTTATAAGTTTGTGGGAGTCGGATATACACATACTGTACTTGGTATTATTAGCAGGGGTGTGTTTAGCATAGGCCTACTTCGTATAGGTCATAGAATATGCTTGTAACAAGGTGGAGTGACAGCATGAAGTAGCATGAGAGAGCCCTGAACTATAAAATTCCTGAAACAAGATGGTTGGTGTTGACATGAACGACAGAGCATGAAATGAAACTTCCTTGAAACAAGATGGCCAATGTTGATATGGAATAACAGAGTATGAACTGAAAAATTCTAGAAACGAGATGGCATGGAATGATAGAACATGGAGTATCAAGGTAGAATGACAGAGCACCGGATGGCTCCGAGCTTCCGACACCCCCGTCCCTGTTACAATGCTATTTTTGGACCTAATGACTCATACAAATTTGGTAAAAAAANCCGAGCTTCCGACACCCCCGTCCCTGTTACAATGCTATTTTTGGACCTAATGACTCATACAAATTTGGTAAAAAAATTTCGCAGGAAATTTTGCAGATTTTGAGGGAAATTCGGGAAATTTTAAGGAAATTCTAGGAATTTTAANTAAAAAAATTTCGCAGGAAATTTTGCAGATTTTGAGGGAAATTCGGGAAATTTTAAGGAAATTCTAGGAATTTTAAAAGGTTTTCCACATAAAAAATTGAAGTCAAGGCCAGGGTTAAGGTTACCTGAGATGGCAGATATGATGTAATCCAATATGTTGGATGGCTCCGGGCTCTGACACCCACACCCCTGTCCCCTAAGGCAGAATGACAGAGCATGAACTAATGGCTGTGATGCAATCCAATATGGCGGATGGCTCTGGGGCTTCCACACACCACAGCCCTGTCCACCAAGGGAGAATGACAGAGCATGAACTGGAATATTTGAAACAAAGTCATGCTATTTCTAGACTGAGTGACTCGTGAAAATTTGGGTAAAGAAACTTTTTGCAGGAAATTCGATAAATCTTGAGAGGAATTCTAGAAATTTTAAATGTTTTCCAAAAACAAGATTGCAGAATCCAAAACAAGGTGACTGATTTAGTAAAATGTCTAGGTCAAGGTCAAAGGTCAGTCCACTGATCCACTGCCAGATGTCATGTCCAGGACGGCTCCGACACCCCACACCCCTGTCCCAGTTCCCCCATTATCTATCTACTTATGTTAACAAGTTAATGGTTTCGGGAGAGAAAGCGTGTTTCAAACACACTGCAATATAGTTGAAGCACCAGGTAAGCGGGAGCCTTACGACGACATCTTAGTTGTTATGCCTGTATGGGTGTCAGTGTAAACAGTTGTGCCTATTCCAGTTTAACCCGTTCAGTCACCGTGTCAGCGGCAGTAGACATGTTGCACATGAAGGATATTTATGGCCAGTTCTATACACAACGAGGAATCAGTGCCCAGTGGTTCCAGAGACTTCCCGGCGGGTAATATGATTTGTGAACGTTACCACACCTCTCGTCTATGAATGGCTGGTGGTAACGTCTTATGAGCACGCAGCAGGTTGTTCACTGGTTGCGTAAAGTACACTAGACATAAGTACTGCGCACGTCAAAATATTACACGGTTGAAACACACTGGCTCACAAATAAATGCCTAACAAAACGGGTTTCGAAAAAAGGAATATTTTAACGTAAATATTCTTTACAGGACGGAAATGACAGTCGGCAGTTTGTTGACCACTCATAAATTTCTGTATTGAGACATAAATGTCGTCGTTGAAAAGTGTCATGAAGTCAGAAAAAAAATCGATGTAAGTAGGTTCCTGTTACCGATGTTTGGTCTTCTGTAAAGCAGTGTTTTAAACCATAGCGAAAATGCTGCATCTCTTCTGAGCATACAGTATATCGATAATCTATAGTACCCACTTGGAAATTTCTCACGAAACAGGATACACGGGAAACTTGTTTATGTTACTTTCCAACGCCGTCAGAAATGTTTCTTTATGGCCGAAAGTGACCTTGAGGCGTTTAATACTGTTTATAGGCTGTTAACGGTAAAGTGAACACTCTTGAAATGAATTTTCGAGGAAAAGAAATCAATGCCTATAAGTACATACACGCTACAGTAAACACTGGCTCGCAGACTCTCAGTTAAGTTGGTAGCACTTTAATGAAAATAGTTCTAAGATTTGATATCGTATTGCGAGTGTAATAGTGAAATGTATTAATACTGATATCTGTGTTTAATTTTTTATACACGGAATAGAGAACTCTATAAACAAATTTAAAAAAAAAATTGCTCGGTTCGGCCTGCGTGCCACATGAATAAAGTGAGGCGGTCGATCGCAATGCTAAGTTGTACATACAGTATGGCGAAATGATGCCAAATGTGAAGAAAAGTATATCCAAAGCAGGACTTGCAAAAGTGGACCACCTATACTATGATCCATTCACGGTAGCTATCCACTTTTCTGAAGGCCTGCAAAAGTTCTCCTTCCATGATATTCCTCCGCCTAGTGCAAACAAAGCTTAACCTAGTATAGAATATTACACCAAAGGGCAAAGACTGCATTCGTGCGCACTCAGTGTAATAATATTTTGCGTGAGAACTATTTCTTAGTAGACATTACCAACATACCTATTTTCTCTCCGTTTTTATTCGTATCAATTATAAATAAAATATTTTAATGTATAGATAAAATATAAATAAAAGTTTAATTTAACTTAAAATGAAGTACCTTTATGTAAACGGNAAAATATTTTAATGTATAGATAAAATATAAATAAAAGTTTAATTTAACTTAAAATGAAGTACCTTTATGTAAACGGAAGTATGAAACGCTCGTGATAACGAGCTAGACACCTGCAAAATGCGCGTTATTATTTGAGGACATGTTAAACTTAAAACACCTTTCCTTTGGATTGCGTTTGTCATTGGGCCATTCTTTGTTTGACACGCTCCGGGGTTACTTTGCGCCAATAAAACAACACTTCATTATCGCGTGCCCCAACCACATGTAGTTCACCCAGAAAGGGAGTGACTTAACATCTAGGCAGCAGCCAATCTAGAANCTATCGCGTGCCCCAACCACATGTAGTTCACCCAGAAAGGGAGTGACTTAACATCTAGGCAGCAGCCAATCTAGAAACGACACCGGCTCGAGCATGTATAGTACTGTCAATTTTAGTTTGATGACAAAAAATAACGCAAATTTTCCAGGACCTTACAAATAGCATATTTAGGAAACAACCAGGAACTTCGTACATTGGGTGAGTTTTTAAAGGTTCACTTAAAAATGTGGGGGCCGCGGTGGCTGAGCGATTAGCCTGCTCGCCTCCCACCAAGTCGAACCGGGCTCAACCCCTGACCGGGGCACTCCTAAGATTTTCGCACGTGTAAATCGTGCCGGACGATGCCGCTGGTCGGCGGGGCTTTTCTCGGGAATCTCCCATTTCTCCCGCCCTTGCATTCCGGCGCTGCTCTATACGTCGATCACCCTCACCGGTTCCCAAGACCTCTCCGTTAAGAGCCGCCCACATCTCTTCACTCACATTAAAAAAGTACAAAGAAACCGCGAATCAGTGCCATTGCCTGCCCGCGTACGACAGCCCCACGCATTAGGCTTGGAAGCGAGGTCGCCAACAACCAGCACAACATGTGAGGTATTCATTAATTAATTTAAGTCGTCCGGTGTTAGCACGCGGTCATCGAAGAACACGCCAGCACGGGGGGAGATACTGTGCAGCTGACAAATGGCGGTCCCTGGGAGAGGTCGAGTGGCGCTATTGCTCTCTCTCGCTCTCGGTACAGGCCGCTCTCCGTCATCGCCCTGCCGCCGCAAACAAGTTATAAGAATTTGGGGGCCGCGCTGCTTAACGGCTGCTCGCTGATTAATTATCAGATTGGCTATTAATTGCTGTGGGCGGAGCCGGACGCGCGCCGCCAGCCAGTTGTCCACGCGGCCGGCCCGGCGAGGGCGTGGCGAGGAAGACCCAATAACACCTGCCCACGCCATTACTCAAATTACTGTTTAATAACGCGGCCCGCTTAATCCCGCGCCATAACCACCAATTATTAATTTACGCTGTTGAAGCCAGAGTTATGTCCGGTCGTGGCCGTGAGCATACAAGTGTCATGTTCGCTTTATCCGAGCCACTACTGCGCGGCGCCTGACCTCACGCGGAGAAGGCAGCGCAAACGAGTTCCCCCGCTCCTACGGCGCTCATCTGCCGCGGTGAACTTGCTTCCTTTCTCACGCGGACAAACGGGAGCGTATTACGTCGCTACGTTGAGGTGCAAAACGAGATCATGCACGTCTTTATACGTAGATACAGGAAACTTTCTAACTCTCGTGGATAACTTTCGAGGTAAGTTTGACTCCAAACACGTTCACGTTTAAGTCACGTCAACCATTGGATCTGAGATTACGAGACACGCCCTCCCGTGCTACCTGTTCTACGTTATAATTGGCCGCTCACTCGGGCGGCAGCCAATGGGCAAAGAGCTGATGCTCGTCCGCGCACATGTCTGTTGGATTTTAGTCCACGCGTTGTTGAACCAGCGAAATCTTCCCGACACCAACGTTATGGAATCTACTCTCGTTGGTAGCCAACTGTCGCCTGGGCACTGTTAAGTCGACACACAACTTCGTTCTGTTATGATTATTTCGATTGGTACAGTGGTATCACATTATGTCAATAACTGGCTTCGCTATTGGTTAGACGCAATCATTAGTGTAAAAATTTAGTAAGCATACACACAGTTTAATTTTTCTGAGTGAGGACTGCAGAATTTGCATGCAGAGAGTGGAGCGAAGGGATATGGGCGGTTCTTAACATCGATGTCTTGAGAGTCGATGAGGGTGAAGCGAAGTGAGTATGGAGCAGCGCCGGAATGAAAAAAATGGAGGAAACGGGAGACCCCCGAGAAAACCCACAAACCAGTGGCATCATCCGGCTCGATTTCCACTTGTGAAAATCCGGGGTGACTCCACAGGGAATCGAAAACCCGATTTGCCTAGGTGGGAGGCGAGTAGTATAACCACTATATCACTGCCCCCTCCACCCCCCAATTTATGTGCAGTAGGCTATTATAGTTTGCATTCTATACTCCTGTGTCAGTAGAAGTTCTAAGTCTTAAACAATACCCAGGGGGAGTGATATCACGAAAAAATATTTCAAGACAAGATACAGTCCAACGCACTGTAGGGTCGTCCAGCTTCTGTGATTGGCTAAAAAAAATNGAAAAAATATTTCAAGACAAGATACAGTCCAACGCACTGTAGGGTCGTCCAGCTTCTGTGATTGGCTAAAAAAAATTTTCTGGCCCGCATTAACCGTTTGCGCACGAATTACGAAGGTACAGTGTCGGAGTTACTTAGTACTGAGTGGCTTGGTCAAAGACGGAGACAACACCAGCAGCCAATGGAGGTATAACATCAGCTGAGGTGTGTATATAGTATTGAAGTCTACCGTGTGCTCCGATTTTTACGAGAAAAGTCACTGGCCCTAACAATAACGTTTGAAAACGTGCAAATGCTTGGCACAGGTGTTTTCACAGAGATTTTTGTCTGTACAGGAAGTTTACATCAGTGCGTGATTCTGGAACAATCATCTACCCAGCGTGAANCGTGTGCTCCGATTTTTACGAGAAAAGTCACTGGCCCTAACAATAACGTTTGAAAACGTGCAAATGCTTGGCACAGGTGTTTTCACAGAGATTTTTGTCTGTACAGGAATTTTACATCAGTGCGTGATTCTGGAACAATCATCTACCCAGCGTGAATTCCCACGAATTTGCATACATGTCCAGGCCTCTGTGATATGTAGGATATTCAGCTGCTACTGCCTTTGTGATATGCCAACTATTGGCCCAAAGTATTTCTGAATGAGTCACGCAATCTGCGATCGAATCGCAGAAGTAACACCACAAAGTAGATAAGCACACAGAGATGTAATGACTNAATGAGTCACGCAATCTGCGATCGAATCGCAGAAGTAACACCACAAAGTAGATAAGCACACAGAGATGTAATGACTTGGAAATTCCTTTGATGTCGGCAACCCCGTTCTCGATTGGCTGCGGGAGTCTCTGGAAACGGGCTCCGTGTCTACTTGGCTACTGAAGCTCTGCGAAAAGTTCCCTATTGGCTGGGCTGCCGGTGGACGAGTGGATTGCCAGGCGCTGATTGGCGAACGGCGTTCCAACACGTTTATGTCAAGTGACGCCATTTTCCTGGCATGTGCCACTGTTGTTCGCAGAATACGGAGCAGTTTCACGTCAATGGGCCGGCCTACTTAGGTACTCCGTGGTTAACACCAAAAATGTGTGTTTATTTTCAAGTTCTGGCCTTGTTAACAGACAAATACCTGAATGTTTCCTGTCCCTTGTCAGCCAAATACGCCGAAGTCCTCTCATAAAAGGAAAATGAACAAACAGAAAATGCTGTTTCCAAACCATCGCACCGAAGTGTTGTGTCCGATGATACTCAACTTGCAACTGTGGGACGCCGACAACACCGGACCATTTCCCGCAATCACTCCAGGTTGGTTCCTTACACTACCGTCCATGGCCGACTCCTCCACCGTTCTTGTTTCTCTCAGCAACTTGCTCCGTATCTAATGACCTCGCTGTCGACGAGACGTTCAGCCAACCTACCTTTCTCATTGTGGTAACAAGGAAAATAAACAATCGATGCTACTCGTATTTATTCTGTGTACACACGATACGGTGTGTGTGCAGGAGAGAGAAGCACGAGCAAGTCTGCAAGCTCCCCTTGGAATCGTTGTTAAAATCGACACACTAAAAAATGTTGACTACCCGCGTCATTTTCAAGTTCATTTCACAGAAATCTCAGGCATCGGTGTATACCAAATGTACCATCACCATCCTAGAACATAACGCATGCATGTAAAATTATGTTAACTGTCAAATTATCTTTTCAGGATACCATTTTTGAGCAATGTAGGAGCCGAGGACCAATTACGGTGATTGGAACCAGTTAACCTCAATTGCTTTCATGCAGAACAGTCTAATATATACAAGAATGAAGAACCACCATGCGTCTGGCCTGAACCCTTCCACTTTTTCCCCCCAGACGAGGGAAAATGGACAATGAAGTCAGGGGAAATTGAGGTCAACTGGGGGGGCCATCCCTTCGTGCGCTACGAAGAAAGTAGGCAATTGCGCACTAACGCTCATTTCCAATACAAGTTATATACTCCAATCACGCGGTTACAGTTTTAAAAAATTACCCTGCTATATTCATATGTCTGTATTGTTTTCTATGTAAATTTTTGGGAGCGTGTATATTTTACCCCGAAAAAAAATTGTAAGAACTTTAACTTAATGTAACACGTGTTTAATTTGCACAGTATAGCATGCCCAAGCTTCTTTTTTTTTTTTTTCGTAAAATAATTCTGTCATTTGTATGAAATTTTGAATCTGTATTTCTCATAAACAGTGCTTTTAAACCAAATTTAAAAAACGTAACAAGAGCCACTTATTAATGGAATAAAAAAAATTAAAGATAATTACAAACTACATTACATGTGTATGTATACCGGGTGAATCACAGTAAACTTGCACCGCATATTTTCCTGAAATAGAAGGTGCTATTTATGTGCTGGTTTCACAGAAGTGAATTTAAGACAAGACCTCATAATTACAGTCGAGACATATATTTTAATAAGTATTGGAATGTGTATTTTGTGAATAAAGTTACATTTTTTTCAACTGGAACAATGCCCATTCACACCAAGAAAGTAAAACTACAGGAAATTAGAATATTAATGGTGTTTTTTTTTTTGCAGGATTCTAGTGCAAGTTGTTAACGCGCTGTCGTAATACGGCAATTCTAAATACCTACAGTTGTCTGCTCCATTTAACTGCTTAGTTATTAGGCTATGATGTTAGTATGCTTACTTTTCTGTTTTAGTGTGTGTGTGTGGTTTTCTTCTGTGTAAGAAAAAACATGTTACATCTTTTACATTTATGTGATTCTACTGTACCATGTATCAGCACTCTCTTAAGAAATACAAAAGTGAATAAACAAACATTGTGAATTATGAAGAAGAAAGAGAAAACTTTCCTTCGCAGGTTGTGATCGAAATAAAGACCACCAGCTACAATACAAGCTTCCAGTCCACCATGTAAAGATTGCTGCACGTGCTGTAGCAATTCAGCAGATATTTCACAAAGGGCAGCTGCAATACTGTGTTTCGTATTTATATTCTGGTGTAGTCGGTATGTCCTTGTAGACATTGTCTTTAAGCATTCCCCACAGAAGAAAATCTAACCGTATCAGGACTGGTGACCGGGAGGGCCAACGTACAGGTCCCCTTCGTCTTTGAAACAATCTGTGAAGACAAGCTGTAGTACGCCTTGCACTATGCGCTGGGTAACCATCATTCTGATACCACAGGATCCTCCTAGTCTGCCCTGGAAGGTATTCTAACATCAGTGGAAGTTCATCTGTTAGGAGGTTCACATATTTTTGGTAATACAGTGTTCCTTCTATGGAAAAAGGGCCTATGAGATGATGTTTCACTATTACACACTACACATTTACACTCCATGAACGCTGACATTGCATTGGGGGATTGTTTACTGACCAATAGTAGCCTACATGTTTCTGAGGTTGACTTGGCAGTAAAATGAAATAGGGACGGCTAGCGCAGGGGCTGGGGGGTGGGGACCCGAGGTCGAGCCGGCGGACATCTTGGATAACGTCACGCAGCAAACCTTCTGCTCTGTCATTCCACGCCGGCAGAGGCCATGTTGGATTTCCCCTTTTTATCTCCTGCTCTATCATTCCACCTCAACACTTTACGATCTTGCATTCCATTTGGTGGGCTTTCTCATATTCCTTCTAGTCTCTATCGTCCGTTCTATCCATCGGGTGTTTTCTCAGAGTACTTCCTGCCTCTCATCCGTTCTATCCTCGGGGTTTCACACATCCCTTCTAGTCTCGTAACCCACCACTGGGTCTTCTCATAGTCCTCCCTGTCCCCTTCCTGCCTCCCGACCATCCTGTCACACAGGGGTTTTTCTCACAGTCCTCCCAGTCTCCTTCCTGCCTCTCTTCCATTGTATCCCTCGGTTTTTTTTTTCATAATCCTTCCAGCCACCCCCACCCCCTCTCTCTAGCTTTTCGCGCCCACTGTCACCATCGACTTCGTCGTCTGCTGAAGGCAGCCATATTTAATTCCCGCTGCCAGTCGGCCGCTGAAGGCGGTCATCTATAATACCCGCATTTGCCACCAGAGTTTTTGAAGATCTAAAGGTCGCAGCCAGAAGTGCTGGTATCGGTGCGGCCATTTTGTGTTGTTTGGTTCACTCTTCGCCCGCAGAGGCGCGCTAACATCGGGGAGTGTAGTTCAACCTTGTGCCGCCAGGGTTTAAAGTATACTTGTCCCCACCACCCTGTTTGTCATAAGAGGTAATGCCTACCATATGAATTTGGTGACTAAAACTGATGTGGGTGTGAAATGGCAGCTAACTATGCTTCATTGGCAAACTTGTGGAATCGACTGCTGAACTATTTTGCAGTTTTACCAGAGAATGGTCTCGCTGTTTTCTTTCAGTGAAAATTGAAGGAAAGTAGATAAGTGTTCACATGCCTAAGGTCCGGGCTGCTTGTGAGTATGGACATGTACAGTCTGCTCACTGTTAACTGAGCGCTTTTGAAAACCCTGTTTGAGATCTACTTCAACGCACATTGCGTACCTATTCTTACACGTAATATGTAACATTAACACAGGCATGGACTTAATCACTGTATTCATGCATCGGACAAGTGAAAATGAATAATTACTAGAAAAGTAAATAATTTTACAGATTTGCTCATTCGCACACACATGTGAATTAAACAAAAAGTAGAAAGCAAAAGAATTATTTTTGTATTGGCAAATGTTTATTTTTAACATATTTAAATAAAACTTAATACACGGAACTGATTTCCCTGCTTCGTTGCCAACTTTACCAGGCTCATGCTGGTCTGCGTTTGTCCGTTTAAAGATAGCAGATACGGGCAGTGACATTTCTCGAAGGTTGATTTCAAAAGTAGTGAATTAACCGCGAAGAGCGTTTAGGGAGATGCGATCTGGCCTTCCAGTTTTTTGCTTCTGGCCGGAATTAAAACGGGTGGTAAACAAAAGCAGGAGGCGAAACATGGCCCCAGGACAAAGTAGCCAGCCCCGCAGGGGCGCACGAAGCACGCGTCACGCGAGCCGGCGAGGGTGAAGAATGCGGCAGTTGCCGACCGCCTTCAAGGCCCCCGCGCCGCACGCCTCTCTACTACACGCGCCAAAAACATCCGCCCCGAGATGAGCGGCAGCGGATAACTTTGCAACGGACTTTTTGCACACTCTAAGGAATTATTCGGGAAATTTACCACACCAGTGTATACGATAAGTGAGAAGGCGGGAATGGTAATTTTCCCCCTGTACATACATTGTAGCACTTCTACATTTCCTCGGGAAACGTTCAAATGCATAGTGAAGTTCCCAACTTTGTATAGTAGCGACACTTAACATTCCTATATATGCAGCTTGATGTGTGCTATTATTTCCATACAGTGTATAGGTTAGAAATTTCCTTTACACTTTAGGAAGTTTACCAGAATTTTTTTTTTACATTGCACGTAAGGATAGCCAAATCTATAACTTCGTGCGTGTATTTGTTTCCCGGGGGTGGGGGGGAGGTTCACTGTTATGATTATGATTTACACTCTAAATTCAAACAAATTAAAACATAGATGACAAATGTTTAAATTCATATCCACAACTTTTAACTTTCACACCAACTTTAATTTACGGGTTCAGGTTTGCAAACAAAATTTTTGATGATGCGTGCTGTACTTAGCCAATGAGGTGTAAGGCTTTTGTTCGGCTAGAGTTACATGAACCAGTTATCACCTAGATCAGTAAGACGGTTTGCGAATCATTTACCGACAGGTGAGATCATTGGTCGTTGTACTTCACAGTGTACAGTGCAGGCCAAAAATTACCTACACGTGCGTAATGTGCGTAGCTGTTGGACCTGAATGGGTTATGCATAGGGCCAGTAACTTTTCGCGTAAAAATCGGAGCACACAGTAGACTTCAATACCATATACACACCTCAGCTGTTGTAATACCTCCATTGGCTGCTGGTGCCGTGTCCGTCTTTGACCAAGCCACTCAGGANTAGGAGCACACAGTAGACTTCAATACCATATACACACACCTCAGCTGTTGTAATACCTCCATTGGCTGCTGGTGCCGTGTCCGTCTTTGACCAAGCCACTCAGGACTAAGTAACTCCGACACTGTACCTTCGTGATTCCTGCGCAAACGGTTAACACGGGCCAGAACATTTTTTAGCCAATCAAAGAAGCTGGTAGACCCTACAGTGCTTTGGACTGTATCTTGTCTCGAAATCTTTTAGCGAAATGTCACTGCCCCTAGTTATGTACCATAGTTTTCAGAAACATCCAATATTCCTTGGGACTCTGAAAAAAATTGCCGATAATTCGGGCGAGAGCCACACATCTGTACAACAATGAGTACACAGTATATCTGCTGTGACGCTGGATCATATATCGCGAAGGAAACTCCTCACCGCAGCGCCACCAACACAACTTCCCCGCTATAAGGCACATGATCCTAGTGAGTCTGTCGTATTAATATATTCTCATAACTTTCATGACTCTTTAACAATTATCAATACATTTCAAACACGAAAGATATCGTTTTTATAACTGAAATGGGTGTTCATAAAATCAGTTATTAGAAATATTTTTACTCGTTATTGCTAACATACAATCAGAGTAATTATTGCGATGGCCTTGCTTGATGAAGGTTTTAATGCAAAATGTGTTTGCTAATGCGCCCTAAATGGAAAAAAAGCTTTTCAACTTCAATTAACACTAGACTCATACAAGGTATTAAATATATTTTAGCAAAATATTTTTATTGTTACAAAGTAATACTTTCTTCATTCAGATGTAACAGAAATCAAACTTTTCTGACCATTGTCGTGGTAGTGTGTGTACTACAGATTGCTTCACGATTAATTAAGCACGTTTGAAAGCCACAGCTGAGAAATATTTCTGTCTTTCCCTGCATATATTTTAACGGACACTCTGTGAAGTTGGCAACGATGGATACAGAGTAGTTCCTTGTCTTGACGTTGAATTAAAAGTGTTAGGTAAACACATGTGGCTACTGAAATGATTTCGTTATCCTTTCTGTTTATTTTTAACGCGTCAATGTGTAAGAATGACCTAATTTTGTGAAATATTTACTTTCTAATAATTTCACAGTTTTACTTGGACCAACGCACAAATAAAGTAAAGTGGTNAGAGTTTTACTTGGACCAACGCACGAATAAAGTAAAGTGGTCAGGCTCACGGCAATGTTGTTTTTACATAAGGCGTAAGAATACAGAGTGTGCATACAGATAGATCCTAAACAGGGGTTTCAAATAGTGCTCAGTTTACCGTGAAGAGCCTTTAACTTATATGAACTCTGCACGTTGTACAGTAGGGCGCAATTCTCTACTTAAAGCCACTCTACTCTTACCTTAACACTACTCCAAAGCGAAGAAAACGAAGCCGTACCTACTGCTGGGTGTTAGTATTATCACAATCACCATTCACGATAACGAGCACCTTGTAATGAAGAAATATTAAGCGTGACTTCCGCGTGGTTCAAACTGGAAAACACGCAGTAATCAAACTATAGTCCATTCGCGGATACTTTTAAACTTTTCTGAAGCCTTGCTAAAGTTCTACTTTCAGGATATTCTTCCGCCTCGTGCAAACAAAGCGTAACCAAGTCTACGCAATTAAACCAAAGAAACAACGCAGTCACTTAAATAATATTTTACATCAGAACTATTTCTTGCTGCGCATTATTGGGGCCACCTCGCGAAAAGATTCCAGGACAAGTCTTACTGCTAAACACGTTAGTTCAGAGACAATTTTGTGGTTGGAGGATGTCAACTTTCACACGTCGTACCTTTCTGCCAGCCATCCACTGACGTAAATTGTCGGGGTAACTTAAGTCTGATTGGCCCAGTCGAGTATGAAATGTCTTCTCGTACAGGCACGTGGCCAAAAGCCAAAGGAAACTTGTAAGTGCTTACGTACGAAGTTGAAGTATATATGTATATATATNAAATATTATAGATAATATATAATATAGAAGTAAATATTGAATTTAACAAAAATTAGATATTTTATGTGAACAGAAATATAAAACGCTTGTGATACTGGTAAATAGGGGCAGTGGCATTCCGCGAAAAGATTCCGAGACAAGATACAGTCCAAAGCACTGTAGGGTCGTCCAGCTTCATTGATTGGCTATAAAAAATGTTCTGGCCCGTGTTAACCGTTTGCGCACGAATCACGAAGGTTCAGTGACGGAGTTACTTATTCCTGAGTGGCTTGGTCAAAGATGGACACGGCACCAGCAGCCAATGGAGATATAACAACAACTAGAGATGTGTATATAGTATTGAAGTCTACTGCGTGCTCCGATTTTTACGCGAATAGTCACCGGCCCTACTGATAAATGACACATTTAAGAACCAACCAAACACGTCATACATGGGGTGATTTTTCAACAGTTTGTTTCCAAAAGTGAGAAGAAACTGCGAACAGATTATATATGTCCGCCCATTGAAAAAGGCTATCGTGTTTCATACGTTCTAAATAATACGCGTGAAATCTGTCTCACTGGCTTGCTCGAAAATGGGGCATTACACTATAAGTTTCCGCTAACATAATAATAAGCTCTCACTTAGTGAGTTATGTTAGATCTCATGCACAGTTAGAAGTAGCTCAAAGATTTTTATATACTCGTAATTATAAAAGTCTGGCATTCTGAAACACGTAAATAAATTTGGCTATTTGACGAACTGAAAGACGCTATTACAGTAGGCTGGGTGGAAGTAATAAATAAATATGGAATTAACGGTGGGAATAGAAATTAAGTTGTTTTAAGACGGTCTTATAAAAAAATTATATTGATAGCAACATTCGTAGCAGTTTTTACGACGCATCTCGCGAAAGGGATTTCTGTAGTTGGGGTTTTGAATGTCTGGAGTGCGCGCGTAGCGGGCGCGATGTGTGTTAGGCGTTTACACAATCTCCAGTCGAGACTTCTAACTGGTATTCCAGACGTCAAATATGACGAAGGGGTGAGGAGGAGGGGGGAGGGGCGTGCTTTACTGCCCCGCCTCCCCGTGTTGTTCAGGGAGACAAGTGTTATCTTTATTTGTTTGAGAGGAGCGTCCCGCGTGTATTGCAACACGCGGGCCCAGCGACCGCCGAGCACCGCGACAAATTTGTAGCTCGTGTTGTCGTCCGCTGCGAACGACATCCTCGCAGGTGTGATTCCCGTAATGTATACGGTAGAAAAACAAACTTCATCCTGGCAGCTTTCATAAATTCCGAAATTAAATAAAGGAGGGAACAGGAATGCGATGGCAGCGGTATGACGAAAATGACTGCTCGGACGGTCCCGCCGCGATAATTCTTGTCCGTTGTGGCGGCAATAGGCCGTGTTTGGGCAGCGCGACCTTCTTGGATTACATTCGGCGCGGGAGGGGAAGCCAGTCGGGCGAGTACCTTGCAGCCTAGCCTGTCCTCCACTTACCCCGCAGCCTCGCTATCCGCAGTAAACATGCACGCAGACACTATATCCCGCGGCGGCTCCTTCGATGCGGCAGTACCCGTTCTCTCGTTGGTTGCGCGAGGATCCGGGAAAGGGCCCCAGCGGGAGGTTCAACCAATGCCAACCAGAGTCCGACCGGCGATCAGCACAGCGAAAGGCCGGGGCTTCACACCTATCCACTGGGTCCCCACGACTATACCCTGCACACAGAGGTTTCACCCGAAGCAGCCCAACTGCTCCAGGACGCCAGACAGTCCCTTCTGCAGAGCTCCACCACCCCGAGATCTACCCGAAGGCCTTAGTTGGGGTTGTGCATTCGGCTCGCTGGTCATCACCGCAGGCGAAGAACACATGCAGCCTCTGGAGCACTGCACATGACCTCGCCGTGGCTGATCGCCAGTGCACTGGCGGGGTTGCCANGTCCTCACTCCGACAAGCAAGGTGTTTCCACGGTGGTTCCAGCCCTGTAATTTCGAGGAGGCGGAGATGGACTTGAGCAGCGCTGGGCTATATATTCGCGTCTCTGCCCCATTTCAGGGACTGTACCTTGACGCACGCAGCAGCACAGGGGAAAGCCCTTCCCTAAGGTCGAGAAGGCCCCACCGGAGCTCGTCAGCTAGGGCGAAGAGCCTTCCACTGGACCTAGCAGTGGGCAAGTCTGGAGGTTCAGTGAGAAGGTTACACCACTTCACGTCGATCTGCTCTTACACCCAATTAAAGGCCGGTGTCCGCTACGTAGGCCTGCGCCAGGGGAATGGCCGGACTAGGATAGTCATTCCCGTAGTCACGACTACCCACCCAGGCACTCTGGGGCAGCGTACTCTGTACACTCCCTACACACCGGGATCTGCTACCGGCTTTTACCAAGTGCACTTTCAGCCCTCCCAGTCGCCTTGCACCCATTACAGGTTGGTTGCCCGACCA
>NQII01000399.1:628463-638947 GCA_002778355.1 Clitarchus hookeri | reverse complement strand
AGGCCTATATTGAAAGAGAATGAATTCGCCAATTCTCGTGGGATCTACGTCGAACACGTTGGCGGGCTCGGCAGAGTCATGTAACATGCAGCACGATGACGCCCCAGATATTTGCCGCCCGCATCGCGCACGCCTCTACCTCTACGTGCCGCGCTGTCTGCGCCGGGCGGCGTGCGCAAACACACACACGCACGTGCGTGCACATTTTGCAAACACTTTACGTTACGTGCGGCCGGGACGAGGAGCCCGACACTGCGCGCTAGAGCGGCTCAAGTAGCGCTATGCCCTGAGCGACAGAAGTACGGCTCGCCGCCGAAGACGGTCAACACGGAGGAAGAAGGCGACAGACACGTTGTTCAAGGTAAGCATGGCACCTTCCCAAAGCCCTCATTAAGATCTACTTGCATTCACATTGTATGTTCTTCCACTATGAACACTGCAATGGACCTCAGCACTCCATTCATGCTTCGGTCAAGTGAAACTCTGGAATTATTAGAAAAGTAAATATATTAACAAATTTTCTGATTCTTACATTTATATGCATTATAAAAACAGAAAGAAAAATCTATCATTTCAATATTTATTAATGTTTCTCGAACTATTTTAATTCAAAGTTACGCCATGAATAGAGACCTGCAAAATGCGCGTTATTATTTGAGGACACGTTAAACGTCGAACACATGTACATTTGCAATAAGTTTGTCATTGGACTATACTTTATTTGACACTCCCTGGGTAACTCTGCGCCAGGTAGAGTCCCGAGTATTTCGCGAATTCATCCGGTAGCGAGGTAGACTTCAAACACTTGTTATTCTCTCCTACTACTGTGATTGGACGGCTGGTTTCTATACAGTGGAAGTCATTAATAAGCAGGAAGCGTTAGTGAGAGTGAGTGTTGAACAGTCCTGTACAAAGTCTTCACATGATCGCAGCAAACAATAAGCATACTATTTTTTCTTGAGTGTATAGAAAACTGTGACGCATAACCTGCTTCCACATAAATCCGCGAAACACTCACGGCTCTAATAATTGGTTCTGAGTGCTGGGCGTGTCGGATGAGTGGAAGTCCAATGACACACGTGAAATTAACATACACGTGTATGTCGTCTATCTTGATATTGTATTATAGCGCGAAATGACAGCGTCTCTACTGATTGGTGATTGGTAGATGCGCGTGAAGATTGCGAATTCATTTGTCAGCAGCGTATACTGCCCAAACCTTTATATATCGAGGCCACAATTGTTTATTCATTGGCTACTGGGGATTATTTTGATTCAAAGTGGTTGCATGTGTGCGGTTACAACACGTCTCCCCGTTTATTACCGGCTGAGGAGATGAACAGGCCGCGACAAAAACACTGTGATCCAACTGTGAAAGGTACTTCAGAGCATAAGTGTTTGAAAGTGTAACCTGCTACCGAAAGAAAGTACGGCATTCGTGTACCTCCAGTGATAGACGTTCCGACATGTTTGTTGTTCCTGTTGGAGTTCGCGTTATAAGCGACTATTCCGCCTCTGCAGTCTTAAGAGTCTGTTTCACTCCTTAGACATAAATGATTAGTTTTAGTGCCATAATAGAAGAGGCAGGGTCATTACTGAAAATGTTTTACTATAGAAACCTTACATTTAAGAGTTTTGTCTACTTTTTTTTTATCTGAATGTTAAAAGGTGTTCCCTGGTTGTCATTAAAAAGTGAAAATGATTTAATATATAACATTTTGTATTAAGTTTGTTGTTGCATAAATATGCGTTAGTAATTCTTGTAAACATCTCACAAGAAGTTTGGAATATACATGCTGAATGCAAAAAGGTATGTAGTATACACCAAAAAAGCATAGTAATTAAAAGTTACCAACGGTACCGATACAAAACGTTAAATTCAAAGTGTTTAATAAATATTTCCCCAATATCACAGACTAATAAACACTAAAGTACAACAAAATCAACGTAATGGTGTGTCTGACTAGGGAGGGTTTCTGTCTTCCCAGTGCAGCTTAGTACCGTGTATGGCCTCCCCGTGCATTGTACAGGTCCCTAACACGCAGTCACATGCTTGTAACCGATGTGTTGATGTCGTCTCCGGGACGAAGGTCCCCGTTCCATCTGGGCAGCTCTTATCAGATCTGGAAGTGTTTCTGGAGGTTGTGGACTATTATGAACGGTTGCTTTCAGCTTGTCCCAGGCATGTTCTATGCGTTCGTACGCTCTCCGTTGATGACAACAGAACTGCATAACTCCTACAACCCAAACTGCATTTCGCACAATATTCCATATTGTTTGTGAGGTGTATATTGCCTGTATATGATGGTGGGTAAGGCAATTGGCCAAGCTTTTACTGTCGCATTTTTCAATAAATTCTCCTAGATTCGAATTAGAAAGATATAAACAAAAAATGCATAATGGCGGGTGATACGGGCTCTTAAGCGCACTGTGCCCAACTGAAGATACACGGTGGAGGAGCTGTGCAGACGCAGAGACGACCTTGAGGAGCAGCCCCCTGTAGCGACGTCAGGTGGCGGGAGCGCGCAGAGAACAAGGACGTGGCCTACTCGTAAACCGGCGCCGCCATTAGCCACTTAAGCGCAGCGCCTCATTACCTGACGTTAAGTGGACTTGGCGTGGNCCTCGTACTCCGGCGTGGTGCGTACGCATGCATGACGTGTTTAGTTACGTCCTACATACACCATGTGTCTCAAGCGTTTTATACCGCTGTTTACACAAAAATATCTTATTTTTCGTTAAGAAGAAGATTTGCCCATATTTGATTGACAAATTATAACATTTCATTAAAAATAAATATGAATAAAACGATCAGAAAACTTGTGTGCTGGTAGCACCTAGTAATAAATACTTCTCACGGAAAATGTTATTACAAGTGAGAGCGCACAAGTTCAGTGCAGACTTAGTTCAACTTATTTAGCACGAGGCGGAATGATATCCTGGAAGTAGAACTATAACAGGGCTTCAGAAAAGTGTAAAGTAACCGTAAATGGATTTTATTCATTTTTCGCGAGAAAAAAAATACGAGTACACGGTAGACTTCAATACTAAAAGCACCCAACAACAGTTTGTAAATTGCCATTGGTTGCTGTCTGCTTGAGAAGGCGCTTTCATAATTGATCGGTCCACTCACAATTCAGCAACATCGGCACGGCTCCTACGTGATTCGCGTGCCGATAGTTAACACGTATCAAAAAATGTAATTCAGCTAATAAAGATAGGTAAACNCGGCTCCTACGTGATTCGCGTGCCGATAGTTAACACGTATCAAAAAATGTAATTCAGCTAATAAAGATAGGTAAACGAGCCTACAGTGTTTAGAAATATAATTTGTCTTGAAAGTTTTTCGTGAAATTTTACTATCCCTAGTCATAACTATGTTGTTGTCGCACTGCGAGGTCAGCAGATGCTCACTGCTGTTACACATTCACTACTCCACGAACCCCTTGGAGCCACGCTGTCTGAGTGGTTAGGCTGCTCGCCTCCCACCCAGGCGAACCAGGTTCAGTCCCCGGCCGGGCCACTCCCGCGAGAGTGGGAATCGTGCCGGGCGATGCCGCTGGTCGGCGCGTTTTCCAGGGATCTCCCATTTCCCCCGCCTTTGCTTTCCGGCGCCGCTCCATTCACATCTCATTTCACTCGCATCAGCTCTCAAGACCTCGTTGTTAAGAGTCGCCTAAAATCTCTCAACTCATCAACTCCAAGAACCCTTCCCCAACCTGCTTACTCACTTTTCCTTTCCCGGCTGACCCTTCTCTACTGACCTACACTAATGCTTCAGTGCCACAGAGTACTTGGGCAGGATAAAGATAGCCATATAAATAAATTTTTCGATTCTGTTGTCACATTTAATTAAAGACATTGTGTAACCCAACATTTTGCTACATTAGTTTTACGGCAGAATATTAAACATGTGAAAATACACTGGAGAGCCAAAAAAAACTTGTATAGGCGTGCGTATGCAAATAAAAGAGGTATGGAACCAATCAGAGTAACGCGATGCGGTCGGCAGCGCCTATATAAGACAACAAGCGCCTGGCAGAGTTTCTACTTTGGTTACTGCTGCTAAAAAGGAAGGTTATCAAGATTTAAGTGAGTTTGAACGTGGTGTTATAGTCGACGCACGAGAGATGGGTCATAGCATCTCCGAGGAAGCGATAAAATTTGGATTTTCGCGTACGACCATTTCACGAGTGTACCGTGAATATCGGGAAGCCGGTAAAACATAACATCTTCGACATAGCTGCTGCCGGAAAAAGATCGTGAACGAATGGGACAAATGACGACTGACGAGAATCATTAAACGTGACAGACGTGCAACACTTTTCTCAAATTCTCATAGATTTCAATGCTGGGGCATCAAAAAGTGCCAGCGTGCGAACTATTCAACGGACCATCATTGATATGGGCTTTCGGAGCCGAAGGCCCACTCGTGTACCGTTGTTGACTGCACAACACAAAGCTTTACGCCTCGCCTGGGCCCGCCAACACCGCCATTGAACTGTTGATGACTGGAAACACGTTCCCTGGTATGACGAGTCTCGTTTCCAGTTGTATCGGGCGGATGGACGTATACGGGTATGGAGACATCCTCATGAATCCATGGACCCTACATGTCAACAGGGGACTGTTCAAGCTGGCGGAGGCTCTGCCATGGTATGGGGCGTGTGCAGTTGGCGTGAAATGGGACCTCTGATACGTCTAGATACGTCTCTGACAGGTGACAGATACGTAAGCATCCTATCAGATCACCTGCAGCCATTCATGTCTATTGTGCATTCCAACGGACGTGGACAATTCCAGCAGGACAATGCGACACCCCACACGTCGAGAGTTGCTACCGAGTGGCTCCAGGAACACTCTTCTGACTTTAGACACTTCCATTGGCCACCTAAATCACCAGACATGAACATTATTGAGCATATCTCGGATGCCTTGCAACGTGCTGTTCAGAAGAGATCTCCACCGCCTCGCACTTCTATGGATTTGTGGACCACCCAGCAGGATTCATGGCGGTAACTGCCTCCTGCATTCCTTCAGACATTAGTCGAGTTCATGCCACGTCGTCTTGCGGTGCTTCTGCGTGCTCGCGGGGACCCTACACGATATAAGGCAAGTGTACCAACTTTTTTGGCTCTTCAGTTTAAGTATAAATTTACATTTATTAAAAAATAAGGTGCTTTTATGTTAAGAGAAGTATAAAACGCTTGTGATCCTTTATATATATATATATATACCTAAGAAACAACCAAACACATCATACACTCGGTTATTTCTCAAAGGTTCGATTTTTTAAAATGTGAACAAATCGCCAATAGACAGTGTCTATTCTGTGCCTCCGTAGACGGGCACGATGCAAGTGGAGTGAGTCACAGTAACTAGTAGAAGAAGGTGGAGTGGGGCAGGAGGGAGGGTGTTGCTCGAGATTACACACTACACAACTGTTCATGTTTACGACCTTTCCCTCCACGCTCGACTCCGAACTCCATTTCGCATTCTTATTGCCTACCAGCGGGCGTCCTGCACTAAACTGCGCTCGCAATATTCGTGGTACGAGCTTCGATCTCTGGCGGCTATCCACTCATGCATACGTCCACGTTAATTTGTGGCTAACAAGCAACATCCCTCCTCCCCTCCTCCCACCCAAACCCTTTTCAAACCTTTCGCGAGACAAACTGCCTACATCTAACAAACTCCGTATGCCAGGACGCGGTGTGGTTTACAGGTTTCCAAAGAGGAACCATTAAAAAAGACGGTTGATATACTTCGAGTTTTAGTACTGGCGAAATGTTCCCTTGTGTTTTTTAAAATGTATTCACTCGCTCGCTGAAGACACTCTGATGGTAACACGCCTGTGCTGAATATGAATTCACCAGACTGACTGCCCACCAAGTTTTCCCAATGATGAACGCCTGCAACAAAATTCAATACACTGTCAACTTGAAACAGTTAATATTGCTCGAAATGGGATAAATTTTTCTTGAAGACTAGAGAAACTACTACACTGGAATCAGTGAAAACTGTTAACTTGCGACCACATATATAGCCTAATAGCGTGTTCGGTGAAATATGTAACTGAATTTGCACTAGCTACGAGTATGTTTTCACTTATTGCAATTATAAGTTGCCCTTTAGAGTATACCACTACGGCGGAAAAAAGTGACCTATGGAGTGAACTATGATTTAAGGCGGTATCAACTTGCAATGAGAAGAAATTCCACATTTCTTGTTTCGCCCTATCCTACCAACCAATATTTCCCAAATTTTTATTCTTCTCTTTTCGTTATTGTTACNCCACATTTCTTGTTTCGCCCTATCCTACCAACCAATATTTCCCAAATTTTTATTCTTCTCTTTTCGTTATTGTTACGCATTATTTTGAACATGTAAACCAAAGTTTGAAACGTGTGAAAATACGTTTTACTTAAAGCATTTTTATTCCACTGTAGCCTCAGTTCGCAATATGAAGCCCCTCAATCAATTGCCTGCTCTGTATGCAAAGACTTTTTACAGAGAAAATGTTNCCACATTTCTTGTTTCGCCCTATCCTACCAACCAATATTTCCCAAATTTTTATTCTTCTCTTTTCGTTATTGTTACACATTATTTTGAACATGTAAACCAAAGTTTGAAACGTCTGAAAATACGTTTTACTTAAAGCATTTTTATTCCACTGTGGCCTCAGTTCGCAATATGAAGCCCCTCAATCAATTGCCTGCTCTGTATGCAAAGACTTTTTACAGAGAAAATGTTNAGCCTCAGTTCGCAATATGAAGCCCCTCAATCAATTGCCTGCTCTGTATGCAAAGACTTTTTACAGAGAAAATGTTTTATTTTCAGTTATGTCGATATTTTCAATGTATTGTTACTATACATGTGAAATAGAAATTATCGATGTGCAATCTTAACTGGACACTGCAAAATTGCAAGAGAAAAATTTTGTGGTGACACATTTTTTCGGAAAGTGTTATTAGAATGTCGTGAAGAACATTTCTTGGAAATTTTGTTAAGCGGTTCACCCGTATCCGAATTTTAACTATTGCGATAACATTTAAAGTCAAAGTAACCAGAAGTGCAAACCCTCCCCACAGGTCAGCCAACTGTAGGATTTCAAAGAAACCGCAAAATGCCACTCCCTCATGTGACTTCAATTACACGTCAACAGAAACCAAGCTTTGTCTTAAAATACCTTTGAAATTTGTAAGAACCAAGATCTTCAGTTGAAATTCCCATATTTACGCTAATAAAAATGATGAATGTAATTTTTTTCATTTTTTTTTGTATTTTTATTAAGTTATTGATACAAAGTCACGAAACCTTAAAATATCCCCAGAACCTTGAAAAAAAATTGGTAGAAGTCGCACTGTAAGGAGAGGTCAAGCAGAGGTAATGCGACGTATAACCGCGTTTATGTCGACCACATCCCTGCCATCACATCGAATCTTTGCTAAATTAACAATACGCAAACAAGAAGGATCCCATTTCTATATTACAAAAATCTCCTTGTGAGGTTCTCAAGACTCGGGAAGTTAGGGCAGCAGAACCTGGCGTGTAAGGCTAGATTAAATTAGGTTAAGTTGGGTTACTTAAGTTAGGTTGAGTTTTAACGGGTCACCTCAATATTATTAAAACAGGTGACAGCAAAATGCACTAAACAACACTTTATAAATAAATAACCTGAACACTTGAAGTAGTACAAGGTCGCTGGCGGCTTGCCGTGCATGGCGCAGTCTAGTACGACGGCGCTGTCCTCCGGGATCCTAGGGAAGACTCCGGACTCGTGGGAAGAACACTACGCCCGGGCGGTCGCTGCAGTCTCGCGACACAGAGGACCACCTCTATCTAGCACATGCATAATTCCGGGCGGCGAGAAAGTTCGTCTTGTTTCGACACTGATTTACTGCCGCTCTGGGGGAGGCGGCTCCGCCAGGGCAACAAGCGTACAACCGCTTGTATCCCCCGCACCCCCCCATCCTGCTGCGCGCGCACGGCGGTGACCGCGTCAGTCTCCCTGCCACGCGGATAGTGGGCGAAGGCAACAGGGGCCCTCGGCTCAAGGTCCCGTTTCCCAACAATAACATGGGCATTTACTCATGCTTAAAACAATTGTGCACTTGGGGATAACCAAAACACTTTTGTTTGGTTAATTACTGGTTGGTTGCTACAAAAAATTATTTCACTTGTGATGTACAGGTTGTTCCACACCTAGACGACCTAACTGAACAAGATGACAAAGGGGGCCCCAAGACCCACCAATACATATGTGGTACGATTCTGGACTGTTTAATAATTATATACGCACGCATAAGAAACATGCAGCTTATATGCAGTTCGACTTCATAATACATTAAAAACTAAATAATGCAATACTGCGACCTTACACGTATCATAGTCTAGGAATGACGTCTGGCACTGCTCGTAGAGAGTATTTCGGATAGAGGCATCTGTTGTGCCGCGACCTGCGACATCCACCGCAAGTACCAGCGCATTTCAGATTGGTAGGCATAGTCTAAAAGAACATGCGGGATTAAATACATTAGTTGCAACGCCATTTCAGACCGATAATGAAAGTATTATCCCATCTGTAAAGCACCAAATACCATATCCTAATAGACCGAGAGAATCCAGCACTACTGTAAACAGGATGTTCAGAAAACTGACATATTGCTAGAGATGCAGCAAAAACAACTTTTAACTGATATGCCTCCTGTTGTCAGGTCACAAGGTCATGTTGGCCTGCCGAGAGTTTTCAAAATTCTTCTGTTGTTGTTCATAAACAGCAAGAGCCTTTAAGGTATAGAGACTTACTAGAAAATGGTAACAGGATGAAGACGCGGTATGACAGAAGAATGTCGGGCGAGGTGTTTCAAGAAGGACAACTGGTGTGGCTGTACAACCCACAGGGGAAAAAAGGTTTCCACCCGAAGCAACAGAAATGTAGGGAAGGCCCCTACAGGATTCTGAATAAGATACATGACGTGGTTTTAAGGATTGACCATCAAGGATCTCGGACGAAGCCGAAAGCTGCCCACATCGACCGACAGGCACTGTACGAAGATCCGGATGTTTCAGAGTCTGTTCGGGCCGAGCAGACTTGACGAGGAGGCAGTGTTACATGCTCTGCATTGTTCCCCTTGCCCCGCCCCTCCCGCTCGAGCGAACGAATCAGTGTGTCAGGGGCGAGTAATAACCCAACGAGTAGGCGGAGATTTACAAAGGTAGGCTGCTACCGCAGATATAAGACTATCGGGACTCGTGCGCTCCTGTCGTTGGGCAGATTGAATTTCTGGGATTATCGTTGAAAGAATGTTCCGGTCATAGCCCTTATCTGTCTCAGCTAGACTCGGGATGCGGGGAACCTTCTAGATCGGGCCAGCGAGACTACTTAGGCCACCACGGGCCTCCGAGGTGGCAGTCTAGAGTTTGGAGGATTTTACGACCGGCCAGGTTGCAAAGACAGCGAAGCGAAGAGGCAGCAAAGCAACGGGCGGCGGCGAAAGTGACCAGTGGGAGTGAAGTCGCGGACTGCGAGCCTCAGTACAGTGAGAAGTGAGACTAACGGGCAGGACTATTGAACTGTATGCATGCGTGACAGACATTTAGAATGATGACAATAGACTGATTAATTATGTATAAATAGGGGCAGTGACATTTCGCGAAAAAATATCGAGACTAGATTCATTCCAAAGCACTGTAGGGTCGTCCAGCTTCTTTGATTGGCTAAAAAAAAATGTTCTGGCCCGTGTTAACCGTTTGCGCACGAATCACGAAGGTTCAGTGTTGGAGTTACTTAGTCCTGAGTGGCTTGGTCAAAGACGGACACGGCACCAGCAGCCAACGGAGGTATAACAACAGCTGAGGTGTGTATATAGTATTGAAGGCTACTGTGTGCTCCGATTTTTACGTGAAAAGTCACTGGCCCTAGATATCAGCTTTGATGTCGTAGCAGCTTGAATATACCTACATCTTGCAACATGTAGGGCTCTTTCTGCAATGTCTGTTAAGCGTTATCTGCGGTGAGTACCAGATAAATGTGAGGGCTTATACGGAATTCATTAACCATACTACGCAATTTTCTAACACATTAACAGATCGTAAATTATATTGTGATTAAAGTGATGAAAAATTATAGTGGATTCAATAATATTCATTCGAGCAGAGAAACGCCCCCAAAATACATTTTAAGTACAGTTACTATATGATAAAGCTTGGACTATCGAAGATTCCGATAATAACGAGCTAAAGCAGAAGAGCTGCCAACACGATGGTAGTTACACACGAATGAATGATTACAGTTACTTCGCGTTGCTAACAATTATTATAAAAGTGGCTTGGCCAGTTATGCTTAATACATTACATTAAAAACTAACAAAATGCCTGATTGTCTTTACTGACTATTTGAAAATTTAAACTACAATAAATGCATAAAATATAGTTTGTATACTAACATCTGGCACAGTTTGTGGTGTATTTTGGAACTAGCG
>NQII01000399.1:607226-627689 GCA_002778355.1 Clitarchus hookeri | reverse complement strand
TTTGGGGACCGGCCTCGTCTGTACCCAGGGCAGTCTTGTCGCCCTGGATCCGTTACGTGCGTGGGTTTGTATGTGGCGAGACTGGACACGCAGGGAATTAAGACGAGAGAGGCGGCAGATGGTAGATCCGCGATCCTCGCAGCTTGTCGGCCATACCAAGTACGCGAAGTACGGAAACAACCGTCAAATGTTATCATTAGATATCATATTTGATGTCGTAGCAACTTGAAAATACATCTTGCAACATGTAGGGCTCTTCCTGCCGAACCCTCATTCGCCACCGGATGGCATTTAGTGTTGTGATACCGGAAGCCGAAGCTCCCATAACTCACTAGGTGATTGTAAAAAACAAATGCACCCTGACACTTTCTCAAATCATTGGGTCGGCTGCTCTTCCTGCAATGTCTGTTAGGCATTATCTGTGGAGAGTACCAGATAAATGTGAGTGCTTATCTATAAATATTGAGAGCATATCTTCGCTCCCACCAAGTGAATCATGCAAGAAATGTGACAATACGTTTATATAGGCATAAGACTCAAGGAGAGATGGAAAAAGTATGTATGCGAGGAGCACTATTTGTATGACTAGGGACACTCGAATTTCGCTAAAAGATTTCATGACCAGTTGAATTTAATAACAATTTAGCTTAGATCCACTTTCGTTACTGGGTGATCAAGATGTTACGCGTCTTATCCACGAATCAGAGACGTACAGTATCTGAGTAACTTATTTCTGATTGGTCAGTCAACTAAGAAAATGTCTTATCACAGACACACGCCGCCAATAAGCAAAAGAAAACTGCTGGTACGCTCGTAGAGTATTGAAATATAGCATGTGCCAAAATCTTTTCGTGAAATTCGGGTGTCCCTAGATATAATACTCAACTGAATAGTGAAACAAATGCTAATGTTATAATCCATCCGTGAATATTTATACAAACCAACGTGGAAAGATACAGGAAAAGAAGCTTTAAAAGTACCTCGGTATTCGCCAACTTTGCTGAAAAAAATAAAATGTATAACAAGGACGTTGTAGTAAACTATTTATCCACAGAGACGTGGAAATGTCGCGGATTCACTTGGCAACAAGTTAGACTCCACGACGCTATGTGTGGTCGAGCTTCAGTTGGTTGTTCATTGGCTGTTGCTCCACATTAACCCCAGACCAGTCAGTTAGCATGGCATCCGGCCCTTGTTTCCCTTGCAGGTTCGTTATTGGCCGGAGGCCGTCCGGGGAGTGTCTTACGCGCTGTAGTCCAATAGGAACAGTAACTAAAATGTACATGTGATTTAAGTTTAATTGTTCTCCGAACAATTCGCGAAATTTCCGGATCACTATCTCCGTAAAGAAATGAACTGTGAACACTCAGTTGTAAATTGATACTTTCCATTCTTTCCAAAGTGCAAAAACTTCATACAGAGCCTTCGGCTCCATGAACGAACAACAAACGCCAGGACTCTAACGGACACAGCAGCTATTGTTACGTCGTGTCGTCTGCATTCGCGACGTTTATGAGTTTGCCGTAATATTATGACGTCATTATTTCCTTGAAAACTCTGGAGACGTAATATTACTTCGTCTGCAGTTTTCATTCGCCCACTGTAAGCTAATAACTAGAGACCTGAAAAATTCGCGAGTGCAATGGCCTGCGGGCTAGACTCTACAGTCTTATGTACAAATATGTCAATATCAACTGCACATTGGTTGGCTGCTGTCACAGTGGAAAGCAACAATTGGACATCGTACTCCAGGAGGTGTCCAACACCGCGTTAACCAATGGCCAAAGTCATATAAACGCACGTGTTTTGAATCCTAGCTTGTCCCAAAATGAATCCGCGATTTTTTCAGGTCTCTACTAATAACGCACTCAAAGCAAGGGCATAGACGGTAGGGATGATCGAGGAGGGAGAGGGTGGTTTCAGGGTTCAAGGAGGTCCCCCTCCCCGAAATTCGAATGACGGACACAGTTTTTTATATATATATATACTTATCGGTAAAATGAGAAATCAGGTATATAGAACAGTACATTAAGCCAGTAAAATACAGTAAAATAAAATAATGCAGGTGTCTACATATCATGTTTTTCTTAAGCTCAAAACATTTTTTACGCACTGTTTACCAATGAAGAAACGCTCCCTTCTCCCCCCTTCCGGGCGATTCACCAACCAAATAAATTTGTGCGTACGTCACGGACTTAAAAGTATAAATTACTAGCTTTTACCCGAGGCTTCGCTCGCGTTGTTAAGCAACAAACTTATAGGGAGAAATAACGGAATTTATTAGTAGACAGACACTGATCATAAACGCAGAACAGAGCAATAACGATGTCATTTTTTGGTGCTAGAATCGTTCTTTTACATAGCCATTGGTCGTCATTTATATTTCTTTGTAGATCTGGGTAAACGCTAGCAATCAGTTCCGTATCACTCTGCACCAAATTACTAAAATCCCCCGTTAGTGACACACAGCCCTCGGCATCTGTTTCTAACCGCCCATCTCCAATTTTTAATAGCGTATCAGCATAATGTCCTGTATCAACGTCATTGTAGAGGTGCACTCTCATATTTGTCATTAAACTGAATTTCTTGACATTTGCCCATAAGCTTGACGACTTGAGACAGGCTTTGATTTCATCTGCAGGTGTGCCTCTCCGAATCACTGGTAGAGTTTGGTGGAAGTCACCAGCCAGTAATACAACAATTCCTCCCATAATGTCTGCATTATTTCGTATATCCTGTAGAGTTGTGTTCAGGGCCTCTATCGATTTTTAGTGGGACATTGTGCTTTCCACACTAGCAACTTACATTGACGCAGCATTGTACCCCAAGCACTATTTTTACTAAAAAAAAAAAAAATTCCTGAGGGAAAGAAATATTTTTTCGAGATAAAAAATAGCCTATGTCACTTCCCGGCCCTCCAACTATCTCTGTGTAAAAAATCACGTCGATCCTTTGCTCCGTTGCGACGTGAAAGAAGGACAAACAAACACACTTTCGCATTTATAATATTAGTTAGGATTCAGATGAAGACAATGGACGGTTACTAGGTCACGTAGGAAAGGTAATTTGATTGGGACATCGACAAATCTCCATCAACATAGCTCACAGCCTGCCAGTAATGAAAGTTGCACAGTACAGTGTAGTTTATGGACTACTGTAAACTAACATGACGATTACAAGTAAGAATACAGGGACCAGTAGAACTGGTGTTCATGCTTTGGTGAATATAACAGACCAATTTCTCCACACCACAGTAATAAACGACTGTTTAACCTCCGTATATGGTAAGTATAGTCTCTTCGCGGTTTCTTCACATTTTCGGAACCAAACATTAGAAAAATTACTCCACGTAATAATTGTTTGATTGTTTACCTGAATATTCACTATCGCAAACGTCCTATACTTCTGTTAACTGTAAAGTAACATATTGTTGGTTAAATTGAACTTTTACATATATTTTATCTACAAATTACAATATTTCATTTATAATTAAGTTGAATAAATACATGAGGAAATAGGTTTTGTTGGTAATGCCTGACCAAGAAGTAGTTCTTATGCAAAATTGTATCGTCCCTTTAGTGAAATTTTTAAACTAGGTAAGCTTTGTTTGCATTAGGCGGAGGAATATCCCGGAAGTAGAACTAAGGGCTTCAGAAAAGTAGTAAGTCACCGTAAATTGACTACATTGTGTGGTATAACCACGTGTGATGTGATTAAAAAACGACGTGATACTTGCGGTATGCAGCTATTCCTGTAACAAAGACGTGGCAGGTGTAGTTTCCCCAGCACAGTATAGGTGGCGCCCGAGATCAAACACGTTCACTCAGTCTCGCTCCTCGCAGGACAACATGCACGCGTGATTGGAGCCGCCTTTGTGCCGGCGCGGTGCTCGCGCGCCGATCACACGTTACGACGCGGCGAGGCGGTGCGGATGCCGGCACAAGTGTTACTGTGCTTTGTCGTCCACCTATCAGAAGCTCGCACCACGGACAGCTTTACCAGCGCATTAACTCTTGCTTTATCAGATGTTGCGGCTAGCACCTCGACCAGAGTTGTATTTACGCCCGGCTGCTGCCTGAGCGTGTGNCTCTTGCTTTATCAGATGTTGCGGCTAGCACCTCGACCAGAGTTGTATTTACGCCCGGCTGCTGCCTGAGCGTGTGTGAGCCTGTGAGCTCGGAATGGACCACTGCAAAGGGGGAGTGGGGTAGAGAAGAAGCAGCGTTGCCAACCGTTCCGTCTTGGCTAATTTTTTTTCACCGTAATCTACTTTTTAGTCTTAACATTTGAAAACGAGGGTCGCACAGACACAGGTCACGTCTTAACGCATATTTTAAAGCCCACATTATGTTACCNCTCTTGCTTTATCAGATGTTGCGGCTAGCACCTCGACCAGAGTTGTATTTACGCCCGGCTGCTGCCTGAGCGTGTGCGAGCCTGTGAGCTCGGAATGGACCACTGCAAAGGGGGAGTGGGGTAGAGAAGAAGCAGCGTTGCCAACCGTTCCGTCTTGGCTAATTTTTTTTCACCGTAATCTACTTTTTAGTCATAACATTTGAAAACGAGGGTCGCACAGACACAGGTCACGTCTTAACGCATATTTTAAAGCCCACATTATGTTACCCGTGTTGTGTTTGTTGCATCTGTACGCGTAACAAAGCGTTACTCATTATAAGTAGGGGCAGTGACATTTCGCGAAAAGATTTCGAAACAAGATACAGATCAAAGCACTGTAGGGTCGCCCAGCTTCTTTGACAGGCCAAAAAATGTTCTGGCCCGTTTTAACCAATTGCGCACTAATCACGAAGGTTCAGTGTCGGAGTTACTTAGTCCTGAGTGGCTTGGTCAAAGACGGACACGCTACCAGCAGCCAATGGAGGTATAAGAACAGCTGAGGTGTGTATATAGTATTGAAGTCTACTGTGTGCTCCGATTTTTACGCGAAAAGTCACTGGCCCTAATTATAAGGGCCATCTTTTATTCACGAAAATATTCCAGGACTAGTTGTTCTGCAAAACACACTAGTTAAGAAACAATTTTGTGGTTGGAGGATGCCAACTTTCACACATCTTACCTTNTCTGCAAAACACACTAGTTAAGAAACAATTTTGTGGTTGGAGGATGTCAACTTTCACACATCTTACCTTTTTGCCAGCCATTCATTGTCGGTCAGTGTCCAGTTAACTTAAATGTGATTGGCCCAGTCGAGTATAGAATGTCTTCCCGTACAGACAAGTGACCAATAGCGAAAGGAAACCTGCAAGCGCGTACGTACGAAGTTGAATTATAGCCTTTGTGTAAATCTTTTCGCGAAAAACATGTAGCCCTACTCATTATGTATCCTTTTTTAATATCCCGTGGGAAAATAGAGACTGAAATTAGTCCATTCTGGTTTCAGGAATGTTATAAGGAGGTATAGTATTCAATAATGTTTGAATTTTAATATTAAATATTAGCAGTAAGTTATAAAGAAAAGTAAACAAACGCAAGATGGCAAGGACAATCGTTAGGGCCAATGACTTTTCGCGTAAAAATCGGAGCACACAGTAGACTTCAATACTACATACACGCCTCAGTTGTTGTTACCCCTCCATTGGCTGCTGGTGCCGTGTCCGTCTTTGACCAAGCCACTCAGGACTAAGTTACTCCGACACTGTACCTTCGTGATTCGTGCGCAAACGGTTAACACGGGCCAGAACATTTTTTACACAATCAAAGAAGCTGGACGACCTTACAGTGCTTTGGACTGTATCTTGTCTCGAAATATTTTCGCATAATATCACTACCCCTGACAATAGTTAATTTTTTAAACATTTCGAATACGTTAAAAAGGCGAAGCTCACAAAGTAATTCATTATTATAACTGTGTACTAAGTATCGTTCAACTTGTAAATGTTACCTGGAAGTACTCTTTAATAGCACAAACATTTTTATATCTCATAATTTTGGCAGTTCTAAAGAGAATTAGAGCAGAGGGCAGGTGCAGAATAAGCACGATTATTATTGGATTGTTTAAATATGAGGAGATTAAGCCTAGCCCATTTGCATCTTTACCTAATACTGGCCCTGAGGCAGGTACACCCGGCAAAGTACGAGTACCTTACCCAGAACATCTGTAAAGACTTTTAAGCATCTCACCTCAAAGTGACAGTTTTATTTTCTTTTGGACTGTCACTCAACATTAATTTTTATTTAAATTTAGCAACAGATATTGGATGATTTTTCTTCCCAAAGGGTACCCTGATATGTATAGGAATCTCATTCTCACTGGCTGGCGCTCAAAACCAAGGGAAATTGAAAATAATTTATGTTTATATTGTGGATTGAACGGTGCTATTGTATGTTAAATGGGAATTCAAGAGTGTTCGATGTATTTGACAGACCTAAGGAATTTAGTAATTGCAAGTGTGTGTTAAATGCTGAACAGTTTAATTAACATAAACTTTCACTTTACCAAAATTAATGAAGGAGATATTTTAGTGTTTTACTTGCAGTGGTCGGGACTAGTACCCTACTACACCGGGGGTACTACTTAGACAAGTTTCATTTCTCATTTAACCAGTTAAAGTAATCCACAAGTGCCAGTGAGTTATTATGTTTGTGGAGGTAAGTTGGAGAGAGGAGACAGAATTATTGATGTATGAGAGGGAATTTTGTGACTGACACTTTACACTTGGTACATCATAGTTTATTTTGTGTGATATATACAGAGACCTCTCGCGTCAATCACACGCCAAAAGAACACACAGTACCATTATTTAATGAATGATTAATGTGTGTTCTCAGTGTGTGGTAAGTCAAGTGTGTCTCAAAGTTTGTGTGTACATGTGTATGTCAGTGTCTTCTCGCCTCTTCCCCACTACACAAACAAATAAAACCCCCAACAAAGAGTATTATTTAAAGCCTGACGCAGTTTCACTCATTGATGGATGGAAAAATGAATCCAGTAATACGAAGAATGTTGTTACAGTGGTGCGCAATGATAATGCAAGTACCTACTGGAAAACCAAAATGTATGTTTCTGGAAGATTTTGATATGCCAGGCGAGTCCACGAAACTAATTATGCGAAAGTAGAGGTGGCATCGAAAAAATCAAAGACACAGTATAACGCACATATCTACTGTACTGTGTCGGATAATGCCAGCAACATGGTGAAAATGAGCAAAGGCCATAAATTATGGCATTCTGCCTGTAACGCACATACTGCAAATCTGCTGACTAAGGACCTGCTACCAACAAATGTATTGTCAAAAGTAAATAAAAATCTTAAACCATTCGAACATCCAGATCAGTAGCACCAACTATTTTCTAATGGACACTCGCTGGTGTTCTCAACGAGATGCCTGAATTTCTCTGGAAAGCAACATCACAGCAAAGCGTAAAGTGGCTGCTAATAATGACTTTGCCAAAATTCCAACATCAGTGAAATGTCTTTTATTTGATGAATATATTCTTTCGCAAGTAAATGATAGAATTAATTTTTTAGATCATGTGAGCCAGCTTATCAATACTCGTCAAGAGTCAGAAGGCAGTGCCGCGGATGCAGTAGAATTATGGATGACCCTACAGATACCTGATGGTTATGATGAAAAGCTGCATCTTCTTGAGAAACGGAGAAATCAATCTCTAAATATCTATAGCATGTCGGCAAATGTAATTAACTCACAATAGCAACGACAGAATCCGAATGAAGAACATCATGGCCAAGTGGAAGGAGTCATATTGGATACTTTGGATGCAGAAGGTCTCACAAGTTTTCAGCAATACCGTGAACAGGTGGAAATATTTGGTGACCTTTTGGACAAGGGAGTTAAATTTCCAAAAACATTCTGGTTTTTTGCCAAGATGCACCACAAGAAAATAGCATATTTCGCTAATAAATTACTAAACATTCCAGGCTCGTCTGTGCAATTGGAGAGAGTTTTTTCCAACTTGTCTTTTGTCCATTATAATAAAGAGAATCGCCTTTCATTTGAAGAAAAAAAAACTAATGCATGATTAATACTCTCTTAAAATGAAAGATCAAGTGTGTGATGGTTATTGACTACATTTTGTTAGTGCATTAATATGTACTGTAGTGTTTGTTACTTTTTTAAATTTAAAATCATGGAATACTTGAGTTTTAATCACATTGTTATTACCATAGAAGCTGTTTTGAAATCTAGCAACAATCATGTTCTAATGCTAGGCTAAGTATTTATTTGTCTTAATTGTATTAAGTTAACAAAAGTCATAATTTTTGGATGATCATTAGAAACTATTCAGAAAACAACTGTTATTTACTGCAGAGTATGAAGTGATTTCAGAAAGTGTGTATTTTACAATATTCGCTAATGGGTAAGGGGTAACACCTGTTTAACAACAACTCAAGGTAAAGAAACACGATTTTTACAATAATAATATCTCATTATTTACTCGCCCAACCCTGGACGTCGAGCGGCTGATCTGTCGTCTTGTTGTTTTTTGTAAGGCGCAAGGCGATGCAGTTTGCCGCAGTGTGGGGGGGCAGGAGGTTGCTCAACTGCCCCGGGGGTAGCAAGGACACAAGTGACGGGTGACCGTCCTCCCACCGGCAAGGGGAGGGCTCTTAGGCAGGCATATACTTGGGAGGCAGTGGCATGTGGTAAACTGTTGCAAGATAACCTAGTGCGTGCTAGCCACTGTACATTCTCGGTGCACGCAGCAGGAGCCAGCAACCACTGTGCAGGCTGGAGAAGTTGGATGCATTCCGACCACTCACGAACAAGCAGCAATAGAACCACTACACGCGTCCTTAGTCGTATNGCTGGAGAAGTTGGATGCATTCCGACCACTCACGAACAAGCAGCAATAGAACCACTACACGCGTCCTTAGTCGTATGTTGCCGAGCTACGTTCTAGTGGAGGAAGTGCACACTAGAAAGCAACAGGGTACCGCACAGAGCTAACGGCAGTTTACCTTGCAACAGTTCACTACACGTCACTGTCGGGAGGGATTATCTTTCCTTCCGGATGCTGACCTCCAGAGGAAGTTTATTAACCAGTTTGGTCACACATTAAATTCTGAGTTAGAGTGTTGCAGCCACGTAATTCTTGGTGGGAGCTGTACTTGTCTTGCAANTTTGGTCACACATTAAATTCTGAGTTAGAGTGTTGCAGCCACGTAATTCTTGGTGGGAGCTGTACTTGTCTTGCAAACAGTGAACAACGTGTTGCGTGCTCAATTATATTGGCTTTAACCAAACATGTCAAAGAGGTGTAGAAGATGCCACCAGTCAGATGATCCACAAGGAAGACTGGAAGCTGGTGCCACAGAGCATTTAAGAATACAGAGCAGAAACAGCAGCTTGTATAGTCCAGTCACGGTTACTTCCGACATTTCTGAAGCGCTGCTAAAGTTCTACTTTCTAGATATTCCTCCGCCTCGCGCAAACAAAGCTTTAACCTAGTCTACAAACTTACGCCAGAGGGACAAAGCATCACATTCGTGCGCACACAGTGTAATTATATTTTGCATAAGAAGTATTTCTTACTAGACATCCATCACCAACACACCTGTTTTCTCACTGTGTTTAATTCGTATTAGTTATGAATTAAATATTAAAATGTATTGACAATTACAATTTAAATTGAATCTGAAATATAGTAATTTCATTTTAACGGAAGTATATAAAACGCGTGTGATATGTGGCATACTTAGGAAACAACCAAACACGTCGTACACGGGCTGATTCTTAAAAGGTTTGTTTCAAAAAGTGTAAATAAACAGTGAATAGACTACACTAGCGTGTTGCCAAAATATCGATACGCCTAGTAAATGTTTTATTGATATGTTTTTAACGCCCTTATCTTATTCACAATCAAGATTACTGGAACGGGATAAATATTTCTCTTGTCTTGAATTAAATCAGCAGTCACGCTGAGGTACATCCTCGAAAAGATCACCAATAAGCATTTATCCTGCCCCCGCCCCTCTCTCTCTACTAGTTTTTTTCTCTACGTATTAATAAAGAACATGGTTTCCACGCATCCGTCTCCTGCAGCATTTTCTGATATTACATGCAACAATATTTAATTCGTTCCTGTCAAAAGAGCTTTTTACGGGGCCTGTGCCGGTTTTTCCCTTTCTCTTCTTAGTATAGTAGTTTAGCTGTAAGTACACTTTAGGGAGGTTCTCATGGCGACAATCTGGCCATTGCAACCCAATCCCTCTTTGCCGTGATGCATGTCTCCTTGCATGATTTCCCTTTCCTTGTAGGCGTATGGGGCTTAGCCCTGATACGCAATAAACTCCCGTCTCTACCGCGGGCTCGCATAACACTTAGTTTTAGAGTAGGTTAGTAAAAAAGAAAACAATAAGCACTTATGCGCCTGCTCATAAAATTATATATATATATATANATATATATATATATTCCGAATTGTTTTTACTAACTGGTTACACGGTGTTGAACAATTAACTATAGGTTGTTATTTTTATTGAATTCGAACAACTGCATTATCTTGGCCATAAAAATGCTTTATCTTAGCATCAGCTTCTGGTTCGTAGCCATCTACGTATATCATTCTTCCTAAATAATCCTCCATCCCCTTAAAATGTCTGAATGCTTATGCCGACGACATCCAAATTTTGTCCCAGATCCTCCTATTATTAAAAAAAAAAGTGCATATTAGTGAACAATTTTCATAAGCGTAGTGGCGTTCAGGATTCTACACGTATCTATATACAGTACTTGTAGTATAGGTGTATACGCAAACTACTAACCACAATAGCGGACAAGCGCAGAAAGTGTATACGGCAACTGAACGTAACATATCTACGAGAAAAAAAAATTTATTCAGGAAGATAATATGAGTCAAATAAATCTGTGGGAAAAGGAAGAGAATAAATCAAAATAATAGAGAAAGACTGTGACGTAAGGATGACATAAGGGAAATAAGTGGATAATCCGTTTAAAAATAACCAATATTTACTGCAATTTTTTAATTTTAATATTGCGGCACAAAAATATGTACGCAAAAGTTTTTCTTGTGAAGATTAGTTAAAAATAAACGCCAAACAATATTAAAACAGTGAAGCAAAGGAAGGATATTTACCAAAGTTTAAACACGAAACCAATGTTAGAAAGGAACCTTCTGGAGCAATTGCGTGGAATAACAGCGTCGATGAATATAAAGAAAGCAATTTGGGCAGAACAAAAACGGGAGGTTAATGTAGCGCAAGATGCCGTACATTAAAACGGAGTAAAGGAAGTGGAGTTTACAGCTTAATTAAAAATATTTTGTAAAGAAAGAGATGCATAAAATATGATAGGAAAAGGCAATACAAAAGAAGGAATGAAAAGAGAAGGGCGACAGCGACGGAAATATCATGAACCAAAGAAATAATTGAGAAATTCACATGAATAAAAATGCAAGAAAGTTGTATTTATGTAGCTAAAGGGGAATGCATTACGCGACATTTTCATAGGTTACGTGGCACAGAAGTAGACCAATTTGCTGTGTCCAACAAGTAGACGGGAAATACGGAAAAACTGTTAACAAAAAAAATCATGGATAATATAGGCCTAAACGTGATTATATACATACAAACACACACACACACACACAGAGGGTTGGGCCATAAGTCATGAAAATTTTGTTTTAGAGAATGCGGGAACGGATAANCACACACACACACACACACAGAGGGTTGGGCCATAAGTCATGAAAATTTTGTTTTAGAGAATGCGGGAACGGATAAAATTTTTTAAATATTCCTACGCAACTGAAATATACAAATGGTAAAAATGTGTGTGGGTAGTAGGGGGGATAACTGAGCAATATATCAAACAGTTCAAATTTAAAGATTAGGAGACACACAACACAGTTTGAGTGGAATTTGCATGCTGTGCACGGGTACTACGTTATTCTACTCAAGGAGTTCAAAACTGTCCACTTACACAAGACAAAGCCACGGGCGGATTTCACCGCCGTCGTCCATGTGGGCTGAATTCTGATGACCACACACGGCGTGTAGAAAAAGTAATGCATGCAAGTATTTCGACAACGAAAATAATAGAATGGAAAACCAACACGAAATAACGACACCACAGCGAGAACGATATTAAATTCAATGTTAAGCACACATTAAAAAAAAAAGTATTTTATAATGTATCACAAGCGTTTTATACTTGTGTTAACATAAATATTCCTTTTTTTTATTTTATTAAATGGAACTCAAATTAATATTCTTTTTATGAATTATAATATTTTAAATGTATAATTAGTATAAATAAAAACACGTGTGTTGGTAATACCTTAATACGAAAGAGTTCTTATGCAAAATGTTATTACACTGAGGGCGGACGCATAAGGTGCGTTGTCCCTTCGGAGTAATTCCCTAGACTCTGTCAAGCTATGTCAAGCTGAGGCATATAGTGGAAGTAGAACTTTAGCAGGGCTTCAGTGAAGTCGGAAGTAACTGAGAACGGACTGTATACGGCGCTTTGCACTGTACAGAGACGATACAAAGGACAGTCGGATATACCGGTTCTGTATCCCGTACTGTGCTGTACAGTCCACGCCGCTGATGAAGAAGCAGCGGTGGCGTGTGCGAGGTGGAGTGTACTGTAGGTGAGCGGTGTTCGCAGGAGTGGCCTTGACTCTGGANTTTGGTCACACATTAAATTCTGAGTTAGAGTGTTGCAGCCACGTAATTCTTGGTGGGAGCTGTACTTGTCTTGCAACCAGTGAACAACGTGTTGCGTGCTCAATTATATTGTCTTTAACCAAACATGTCAAAGAGGTGTAGAAAATGCCACCAGTCAGATGATCCACAAGGAAGACTGGAAGCTGGTGCCACAGAGCATTTAAGAATACAGAGCAGAAACAGCAGCTTGTATAGTCCAGTCACGGTTACTTCCGACATTTCTGAAGCGCTGCTAAAGTTCTACTTTCTAGATATTCCTCCGCCTCGCGCAAACAAAGCTTTAACCTAGTCTACAAACTTACGCCAGAGGGACAAAGCATCACATTCGTGCGCACACAGTGTAATTATATTTTGCATAAGAAGTATTTCTTACTAGACATCCATCACCAACACACCTGTTTTCTCACTGTGTTTAATTCGTATTAGTTATGAATTAAATATTAAAATGTATTGACAATTACAATTTAAATTGAATCTGAAATATAGTAATTTCATTTTAACGGAAGTATATAAAATGCGTGTGATATGTGGCATGTTCAGGAAACAGCCAAACACGTCGTACACGGGCTGATTCTTAAAAGGTTTGTTTCAAAAAGTGTCAAGAAACAGCGAATAGACTACACTAGCGTGTTACCAAAATATCGATACGCCTAGTAAATGTTTTATTGATATGTTTTTAACGCCCTTATCTTATTCACAATCAAGATTATTACGGGAACGGGATAAATACATATCTTGTCTTGAATTAAATCAGCAGTCACGCTGAGGTACATCCTCGAAAATATCACCAATAAGCACTTATCCTGCCCCCGCCCCTCTCTCTCTACTAGTTTTTTCTCTACCTATTAATAAAGAGCATGGTTTCCACCCATCCGTCTCCTGTCGCATGTTCTGATATTGCATGCAACAATATTTAATTCGTTCCTGTCAAAAGATTTTTTTACGGTGCCTGTAACGGTTTTTCCCTTTCTCTTCTTAGTATAGTAGTTGAGCTATAAGTACACTTTAGGGAGGTTCTCATGGCGACAATCTGGCCATGGCAGCCCAATCCCTCTTTGCCGTGATGCATGTCTCCTTGCATGATTTCCCTTTCCTTGTAGGTGTATGGGGCTTAGCCCTGAGACGCAATAAACTCCCGTACCTACCGGGCTCACACATAACACTTAGTTTTAGAGTAGGTGAGTTAAAAAAAACAATAAGCACTTATGCACCTGCTCATAAAATTTAATATATATATTCCGGATTTTCTTTTTACTAACGTGTTACACGGTTTTGAACAATTAACTATGGGTTGTTATTTTTATTGAATTCTAACAACTGCATTATCTTGGCCATAAAAATGACTTATCTTAGCATCAGTTTCTGGTTCGTAGCTCTCTACGTATATCATTCCTCTTAAATCATCCTCCATCCCCTTAAAATTTCTGAATGCTTATGAAGACGTCATCCAAATTTTGTCCCAGATTAGTGAACAATTATCATAAGTGTAGTGGCGTTCAGGATTCTACACGTATCTATATACAGTACTGGTAGTATAGGTGTATACGCAAACTACTAACCATAATAGCGGACAAGCGCAGGAAGTGTATATAGCAACTGAACGTAACATATCTACGAGAAAAAAAAATTTATTCACGAAGATAATATGAGTCAATTAAATATGTGGGAAAAGGAAGAGAATAAATCAAAATAATAGAGAAAGACTGTGACGTAAGGATGTCATAAGGGAAAGAGGTGGGGCATCCGTTAAAAAAAAACCAATATTTAAAGCAATTTTTTTTATTTTAATATTGCGGCACAAAAATATGTACGCGAAAGTTTTGCTTGTGAAGATTAGTTAAAAATAAACGCCAAACAATATTAAAACAGTGAAGCAAAGGAAGGATATTTACCAAAGTTTAAACACGAAACCAATGTTAGAAAGGAACCTTCTGGAGCAATTGCGTGGAATAACAGCGTCGATGAATATACAGAAAGCAATTTGGGCAGAACAAAAACGGCAGAATAAAGTAACACAAGATGCCGTACATTAAAACGGAGTTAATTAAGTGGAGTTTAAAGCTTAATTAAAAATATTTTGTCAAGAAAGAGATGCATAAAATATGATAGGAAAAGGCAATACAAAAGAAGGAATGAAAAAGAAGGGCGACAGCGACGGAAATATCATGAACCAAAGAAAGAATTGAGAAATTCACATGAATAAAAATGCAAGAAAGTTGTATTTATGTAGCTAAAGGGGAATGCATTACGCGACATTTTCATAGGTTACGTGGCACAGAAGTAGACCAATTTGCTGTGTCCAACAAGTAGACGGGAAATACGGAAAAACTGTTAACAAAAAAAATCATGGGTAATATAGGCCTAAACGTGATTATATACATACAAACACACACACACACACACACACAGAGGGTTGGGCCATAAGTCATGAAAATTTTGTTTTAGAGAATGCGGGAACGGATAAAATTTTTTAAATATTCCTACGCAACTGAAATATACAAATGGTAAAAATGTGTGTGGGTAGTAGGGGGGATAACTGAGCAATATATCAAACAGTTCAAATTTAAAGATTAGGAGACACACAACACAGTTTGAGTGGAATTTGCATGCTGTGCACGGGTACTACGTTATTCTACTCAAGGAGTTCAAAACTGTCCACTTACACAAGACAAAGCCACGGGCGGATTTCACCGCCGTCGTCCATGTGGGCTGAATTCTGATGACCACACACGGCGTGTAGAAAAAGTAATGCATGCAAGTATTTCGACAACGAAAATAATAGAATGGAAAACCAACACGAAATAACGACACCACAGCGAGAACGATATTAAATTCAATGTTAAGCACACATTAAAAAAAAAAGTATTTTATAATGTATCACAAGCGTTTTATACTTGTGTTAACATAAATATTCCTTTTTTTTATTTTATTAAATGGAACTCAAATTAATATTCTTTTTATGAATTATAATATTTTAAATGTATAATTAGTATAAATAAAAACACGTGTGTTGGTAATACCTTAATACGAAAGAGTTCTTATGCAAAATGTTATTACACTGAGGGCGGACGCATAAGGTGCGTTGTCCCTTCGGAGTAATTCCCTAGACTCTGTCAAGCTATGTCAAGCTGAGGCATATAGTGGAAGTAGAACTTTAGCAGGGCTTCAGTGAAGTCGGAAGTAACTGAGAACGGACTGTATACGGCGCTTTGCACTGTACAGAGACGATACAAAGGACAGTCGGATATACCGGTTCTGTATCCCGTACTGTGCTGTACAGTCCACGCCGCTGATGAAGAAGCAGCGGTGGCGTGTGCGAGGTGGAGTGTACTGTAGGTGAGCGGTGTTCGCAGGAGTGGCCTTGACTCTGGACCAATGACAGGCCGCGGATGAGGAAGCAGCGGTGGAGTGTACTGTAGGTGCGCGGTGTTCGCAGGAGAGGCCTTGACTCTGGACCAATGACAGGCCGCTGGAATGTCACCGCGCACACACCAAAATGAAATTTTCGTCGCCTCGGGAAAAAAAAACAAAATTGCGCGTCGTCCTGCTCGGGAACAGGCTCGCAACCCCAATTATTTAAGGGGGCAGTTTTTGTGCTCTCGTTTATGAGTCCCAACTGAATATTGCTGTCATTGTTTCCAATGCTCCGAGACAATGGAATGCGGCTACATCACCAGCATAAAAATGGCTTACTTGGAAACTGAAAATGAGGAAATGGCCTCCAAATGTGTGAAATGTGATTATACTGGGACAAAATCCGCGCTGTAGCGTACGATTAATAATCAAATTATTTTGGGAGGGGGGATACAGTCTATTTATCGGATTGCATTGTATTGGAAAGGGTTTATTAACGTCCCTCGATAAGCCTGAGGGCTTATCAGGGGATGGCTTACAAACTAACTTATGACCTAACTTAAACACCCATGCCTTACCTGGGATTCGAACCCAGGGCCTCCTGCACCCCAGATCGGCGGCGCACGAACCGACTACGCCACAGGAGGTCGACTGTTTATTTATCGTTACCTTTGTGCTCACGCCGTTTCGTATTGGAGTAAAATAAATCTTATTTTAGGAGTAATTTTGTTTACGTTATGCTGGAAATTAACTTATATTTATTCATTAAAAAAATTAGCTGTTATTTTTTTAAAAATAGTAATATGGATCGATTATGGATTACAAACAAATAATAATGGATTACAAACTACAAACAAAATGATTTGAACCTATGGCATATCAAGGAAACGGAAATGCAGTTAGTTAAAGTTTCTTTTGATACCATAATAAATATTAATATTTTCCAAAAAAACGCAACATTGCTTTCTGTGTCTTATTGCAAACACTTTTCGGTATCAGCAAGAAAAGGCTCCCGAGCAGTTCATGTGGAGAAGTGGCAGTCACGAATAAATTATTTAATAAATAAAAAGTACGAGTATTAATTTTTGTTTATTTGTATTAAATAAATGTAGAAACTGTGCCTGGGATAATCACTTCAAATCCAGATGCATTACGTTAAAAAAAGGAAAAACATTGCATTATAGTTTACATACTACGTAGTGTTTACAAATTTATAAATATGCTTGAAAAAGGAAATGACTCTTGTCTTTGTTGTCTTCCAGTTAGCGCCACTTAAGAAATTTAGGTCGACGGTTTTGTATGTCCTGATGACAAACCTAATTATTCACAGCACCTGAGATTCGAACCCAGTCTATCCACTGCATCTGGTCTCTAGGTTTGGTATTTTTCTCTTAAGATTTCCTAAGCTAGATAAACTCTGTACTTGAAACTGTGGTCGCCTGCTTATATACAGAGGGTTCTTAACATATACGTCCAAATTTCAGAATAAGATGGAGGGGTCCAAGACCAACAAAAATGATCAATATATATGTGTTCCGTTTCTGTAATGTTTAAAAGTTACGATTATTTTTAATTTTTTGGACCTACTCTACAGTACACTAAGAAATTAATGATAGTGAAAAAGTAATTGCCCTAGTGAAGTGACGTTTGTACAAATGGCAGGTTTCTGTGTTGAATTTCAAGGTCAACTATCAGCTGAACGCTTTCCACGTCGCTTTGATGTGAAGTCAGTATGAAATTGTTGCAACTGGTGTATCAAATATGTTTTCACCTTTTCGACGTAGAAGTATGCTCATGACCATTTATGATAACAAATTCTAATTAGGCATACAATAAGGTGGTTTTCCCAGTGACGGGCATTAGCTAATATTATTCACGTCACTGTATTGACAACGACATGACTCGTGTTTTGTAAAGTGATTGCACTAGTGGCTTGCCGGACTTCGAATGTATTATCAGTAATTTTTGTCGGTCTCGGGCCCCTCTTGCATATTCTTCAATTTGGACGTTTATGTTTGGAACATCCTGTATACACCAGTTAGTGTACGCGACTTTGATTCACAGAATCAAGTCACTCTTCTGTTTTTTTATCTTCGTTATTTTTTCTCGCAGCCAGAGTCATTTCTCACTTAATTGCCCATCTTGAAAGCAAGGAAAAGAACTTGGTGTTAAACTTTTCGAGGTCTTGCGTGTCACGAAATAGTACTTAGCTTTTAGTTGTTAGTGTTGCTGATGGTCTCTGATTAAGCAAACCAAAATAGTTGTAGGAAACATTGCTTGGCATATTTGCGTAGTACCATTTGGGATAATACCAAACTGCGAACAATGTGCATCTCTACTGTGGAAAACACATTCGCCGCATGTATGGCCAGTCAAGTAGCGTAACCCGAGTATTGCAACCGCGACCATACGCGTGTCGTATCTCAACATTGGGGTCCCGCCATCGATCACACACAGAACCACCCCCCGCCACGCCGCTCCCACAATACGAAGTATGTATAAACACCTGCATTAGTCAACGTGAAGTCTACAGCAACCGGTTTCACTAAGTCAGAGAAAAAATTCTTCAAAATAATAACAGCGTCAGAAGTCTAGGTGTACATATTCAACTTAAAACAATTCGTAAATTATCAAAGACATCTACACATACGTGGAGTTAAAATGCAAAGACAAGGCGTAGGCCACGTGCAGTGTCTTTGGCAAAAAAGGAAACCCTTTCCAGCAGGCAAAACTGCACTGCATTCCCTTCTCTCTTTCTCATTCGCTCTCTTTAATTTTTAAATGCTGATAAATTCCAATGCCTCCCTACATGGAAACTACTCACTTGCGCAATAATATATTCTCGATAGGGCTACGTGCAGTATGTTCAATTAACACTGTATAAACTTACAACACAGCTCTATAAGCAAATTACAAATATTTTGATTGCTCTTTTGAAGTGCGTATCTTAATAATGTTATTTTTGATTTATCGTGCTGCTGTNATTCCAATGCCTCCCTACATGGAAACTACTCACTTGCGCAATAATATATTCTCGATAGGGCTACGTGCAGTATGTTAAATTAACACTGTATAAACTTACAACACAGCTCTATAGCAAATTACAAATATTTTGATTGCTCTTTTGAAGTGCGTATCTTAATAATGTTATTTTTGATTTATCGTGCTGCTGTCCATAAAAACTATGGATAATATTTAATTTGCTGAACGTGTATACACTAATGGATGCTGCGTCGTAACTCCACATGATAGTATTGGAGCACAGGTCCACCGAGCTAACTCTAACAATATGAGTAGATAGGTTTGGTATGTCCGCGTGAAAGGGCTGGGGGCTGAGGATTTGAAGATTGGCCGCCATCATGGATCCTCGATCTTAGATAACGTTACAGCCACCATATTGTTTTCGGCCGTAATTTTATTTTTGCTTACCTTCTTGTTTCCCAATTACTCGATTTCGCATCTGTCGTATGTGCTCCACACGATGTAGTTCTATCGTCGTCCGCTGGAGTGCACCACCAATACCTTGCAATGATGTTTATGGTTGCTAGAGTGCGCCACCCTATTACTCACCTTCGTTTGAAACCGCCACTTGTCCTTCATCACCTGTTAGGGGCGCTAGTAGTGATGTGCCAACTCGGGAAAACTACGACTCGGGTTAACTCGATATGATATTCGGGTAACTCGAGTTACACAACTCGAGTTAGCAGGACGAAGCTGAGTAAATGACGAAAAATTACTTTTTTAGTTTTTACATACCTATTTTTTTTTATCCAAGTCAGTGTTAGGACATGATTATCATTACTAAACATTCCCATGACCGAAACTACACTGGAGAGCCAAAAAAACTGGTACAGGCGTGCGTATACAAATAACAGAGATATGGAACCAATCACAGTAACGCGATGCGGTCGGCAGCGCCTATATTAGACAACAAGCGTCTGGCAAAGTTGCTAGATCGGATACTGCTGTCACAATGACAGGTTATCAAAATTTAAGTGAGTTTGAACGTGATGTTATAGTCGGCGCACGAGAGATAGGATATAGCATCTCCGAGGTAGCGATAAAATTTGGATTTTCGCGTACGACCATTTCACGAGTGTACCGTGAATATCGGGAATCTGGTAAAACATAACATCTTCGACATAGCTGCTGCCGGAAAAAGATCGTGAACGAACGGGACAAATTACGACTAACGAGAATCCTTAAACGTGACAGACGTGCAACACTTTCTCAAATTGGCGCAGATTTCAATGCTGGGGCATCAACAAGTGCCAGCGTGCGAACTATTCAACGGACCATCATTGATATGGGCTTTCGGAGCCGAAGGCCCACTCGTGTAACATTGTTGACTGCACAACACAAAGCTTTACGCCTCGCCTGGGCCTGCCAACACCGCCATTGGACTGTTGATGACTGGAAACACGTTGCCTGGTCTGAC
>NQII01000399.1:578706-604440 GCA_002778355.1 Clitarchus hookeri | reverse complement strand
TTCCATCCCACCAATGGCCCACCGGGCCTGCTTCGCGAGGGTCGTTCTTCATATTTGTTTGTCATTCGGTTTGCAAGTCGGTACTTCTTTCCTCCTCGCGGTCGTTTCTTTTCCCCTCGCCGGTATCCTTTGGAACAATTAAACATGGACATGAGAGGGCAACTTTTGTTCGCTTTTCGTTTGCGTCCGAGCCGACGTCTTCTGCCTCGCAGCATCTAGCGTCTTCGTCGCCGTCGTGCACTTCCTCCTCGGCGCCAGCTGCGTCTGTCCCTGCCTTCTCTTTCAAGTTGGGTTTAACCCTTCCATACCCATTGTAGACAATCGTCAACATGTTGCGAAGGAAGCTTATATTTGACCAGCGCTGTACTCTGAGAGACTCAGTGCCCAATGATCTTCCCTGGAGGTACCTGATTCATAAACCTTACGCTACTGCGCTACGCTATGTCTGGTTCATATCTCTGACCACAGGACATTAAGCTTACTGCTTATTGGTTGTGATAATGAAACAAGTTTCTTACCAACTTTAAGTACAGAACGCAAAATAAAAATTATAATTTTCAACACCAGAAATACATAAATTATTGTGCGAACAAAAATATTAGATAGTCACCCCTCTAGCCTTTACGGCAAAAGGAGTTCAAAGACGAAAATAAACGTGTAATGGATGAAGCTAAGAATCAGCATTATCCATACAGAAAAATTAAATCTGCATTACGTAAAGCTATTTGCATCTTCAACGAACCGCCAGTCAAAATTTCCCCGTTATCTTGGTGAAAGAATTAGTGTTGCCACACCATAAAGTAAATAATGGCATGCGCATCCTATTCCGTGTTCCTTCTACAGCGCCACCGCCGGGGAGTGGTGCTGTCGAGACACTATTTCCTCGGGTCGCAGCCGTGTTGCCAACGACAAAAATACAATACAAATTTAATCATGTTTAAAAAATATAACTTTAGAAACAACTAAAATACCTTTGCTCAGTTTGTAACTACGAGATGGTTATAAATACAATTTCGATTTATATATAATAGCAAACTACACAACGGTAATTTTGTAACTTCACTAGATAGTTACACAGTTGCTGCCCTGTTACACGTTATGCTTTGTGACTTGCCTGGTGTTATGTTTGCTGAGACGAGATCGTCGATTTTCGATTTGTTTTCTTAGATGGGTGTTTAAAACACAAAGGTGTTTGAGAAAATAGGAGTCGTCACTCTTCAATTATAGAAAGTATTAAAGTCAACACTCATAATAATTTATACCAATTATCAACTGGATGAACAGTAGGAAAAAAAAACCTTAAGACAAATGGGATCACTTAAATAAAGTTTATCTTGACGAAGATGGGTTTCCTAGATAGCGTCATGAGGGTAGCAGATATCTGAATTTATAGCTTTTCATCGCGTTGATGTGCTTTGATGAATNAATTTTCAACACCAGAAATACATAAATTATTGTGCGAACAAAAATATTAGATAGTCACCCCTCTAGCCTTTACGGCGAAAGGAGTTCAAAGACGAAAATAAACGTGTAATGGATGAAGCTAAGAATCAGCATTATCCATACAGAAAAATTAANGAAAGGAGTTCAAAGACGAAAATAAACGTGTAATGGATGAAGCTAAGAATCAGCATTATCCATACAGAAAAATTAAATCTGCATTACGTAAAGCTATTTGCATCTTCAACGAACCGCCAGTCAAAATTTCCCCGTTATCTTGGTGAAAGAATTAGTGTTGCCACACCATAAAGTAAATAATGGCATGCGCATCCTATTCCGTGTTCCTTCTACAGCGCCACCGCCGGGGAGTGGTGCTGTCGAGACACTATTTCCTCGGGTCGCAGCCGTGTTGCCAACGACAAAAATACAATACAAATTTAATCATGTTTAAAAAATATAACTTTAGAAACAACTAAAATACCTTTGCTCAGTTTGTAACTACGAGATGGTTATAAATACAATTTCGATTTATATATAATAGCAAACTACACAACGGTAATTTTGTAACTTCACTAGATAGTTACACAGTTGCTGCCCTGTTACACGTTATGCTTTGTGACTTGCCTGGTGTTATGTTTGCTGAGACGAGATCGTCGATTTTCGATTTGTTTTCTTAGATGGGTGTTTAAAACACAAAGGTGTTTGAGAAAATAGGAGTCGTCACTCTTCAATTATAGAAAGTATTAAAGTCAACACTCATAATAATTTATACCAATTATCNGAGAAAATAGGAGTCGTCACTCTTCAATTATAGAAAGTATTAAAGTCAACACTCATAATAATTTATACCAATTATCGACTGGATGAACAGTAGGAAAAAAAACCTTAAGACAAATGGGATCACTTAAATAAAGTTTATCTTGACGAAGATGGGCTTCCTAGATAGCGTCATGAGGGTAGCAGATATCTGAATTTATAGCTTTTCATCGCGTTGATGTGCTTTGATGAATNTTTCCTAGATAGCGTCATGAGGGTAGCAGATATCTGAATTTATAGCTTTTCATCGCGTTGATGTGCTTTGATGAATGTTGTGATGTTGGCAATATATAACTACGACCTGTTTACATTTTGAAGCTCAAAACAAGAGCTCGACGTAATACATGTGAGTGTCGCCTGTCTACTTTACTTGCTCTGTGGCCGTACCATAGACTAAAGGTAACGTAGACCGCTTATTCGTCTTCTGCGCATGCGCCCAACATTGACCTACGCCACACCAACACAACTGCCAAAGTCACATGGCCAACAATGATGAACGCGTTTGTTTATATCTTATTTTTTAAATGACAAGCACTATTGTATTAATAAAACACTTTTACCGATTTGAATTTTAATCAAACTGCATTACAAATCGATTAGAGTAAGTATACACACATCTCAAAGCACTTGTTTACTAAACAATATTCTAAATTCAAATCCAATCCACGCCGTTTCTGCACGTCGTATTGACAGAGAAGCAGTTCAATGTTGGGACACGGACAATGGTTGTGCGCAGCCAGCGAGAGCGGTCTACCTCATCTTCAGTCTATGGTGCGTCCTCCGTGGAAGATAGGCAGGGGGGGGGAGGGTGCCGCGCATGCGCAGTCCCGTCACGCGGGTCGACGCAGGACCTTGCGGGCCGCGGGCGGACTGCGCAATGACATGGCGAGCCGTGGGACGTATTGTAGCCAACACGTCTGCAGGCGTGGATGTATCACCTCCACTCCTCCAGCTCAACACACCGTCTCCCGGAAACCATTACGGGGTTGTCGCCTCCAGGTCACACTCAAGGGCGGCGTTCTAAAACGTTATTCCGAGACTACAGTAGAGTAACGGCTGAGAAGCAAGAGTAAACGTCGTTTTGGAATGAGCGTGGTGTACATAGCATTCTGCGTTTAGAAATATATGTACTGATTAAACAATTAATGTACATTAATAAAGATATTTAGCACTTTCCTCAGATTCTTCCTTTTCCAAAAAAATATTTATATACATACACAACTGTCCTTGCCATAAGATAATCATAAACATTACTTCTGGAAATGCAAACTTCATATCTGTTAACTTTTAAATAAAAATACGCATTTTACCACTTGTCGTTATTTTCCGTGCCAGTCTACAACCAGGATGTCCCCATTTCATTCAATTTGTTTAATCAAACTAAACTTCCCGCCATTTTCAGTTTACATTTCGTTACTCGCTGAAATAGCAAGTGCAAAAGTTTTACTCTGGCAAGATGCTCAGAGTAATTACTCTGCAATTTTGGGACACCGCCAAGAGCGAGTCAAAGATTTACTCGAAGTGTTTCGGGGCAGCCAAAGAGAAAAGTTTACTCGCAGAGTAACGTTTTGGAACGCCAAGATGCGCAAGAACGCGGGAAGCCTACGGTAGTTAACTACTCGCTTTCACGTGAAAGCCCTTCCCTGATACTCGTGTGTTTTCACTAGTGGCGGATACATTGTGGAGGGCCGCGACAACCCCCCCCACCCCCCTTTTTCACAACACTAATAAAGATTATTGTTCCTGGCGGACAAACTGAATCGCAGTGTGTTTGTAATACACGTTATAAAAAAACCTTCCTTCTACACAAACTCCACGCGAAAATAAATAGTACTTCAGACTACGACGGATTTAAGCCTGCAGCCACACAGTTCAATGGGGAATAAGTGTTAAAGAAATTCCTTCTCGATGCATCCATTTTTAAAATAAACATTTTGAATAAAAATTATTCTGTGTGACATTTATTGACGAATACTTTCACGTTAAGAAATAGCCAATTCTTATATTTATTATATGTTTTAAGAAAATGTAAGTTTAAAATTTACTTTTCCAAGACTTGATGAATGAATAAAATTCTTTGAAAATTTCTAAACGTGACAGTATTCTCTGGGAAATTTGCGTTGAATATTTATTTTGTTTGGAACAGTTATCTTTAGAACTGATGAATTGAGAAGGAATTCTTTTAACGCTGATTCTCCATTTATATTCCTTGGCTGCAGTCCTGGAAGGCAGAAACCTTGACTAATAACTATGCTTAGAGCTGCAGTCTGTGTTTTTTTTTGTTCGTTGTCATCTAAAGGTGGGGCACTCTGCCTTATCACCCGCACCTGTGTCCTTTATGGGTAATGCAGGGGCATATGAGTTTCCTTTTCCTGTTAATTTCCCATTTCTTTCTTATGGCCCTTGGCTTGTTATCGGGACCACGCAGTTTTCCAACTCTTTCATTTTATTCTATTACATCTACATCCGGGGAGTCTGGAGTAGTGGTGTGGCGCGGTTAACCTGCCATCCACCCAGTTCACCAAATTACCTGGAATCTATTAGCGGCACTAACTACTTGAGTACTTCACTGATATTCTACTTTGGATTCAACCCCTCTGAGTCGACATCCAGCGGAGAGGAGGGCCTCCGGACATCTCTTCGATCACCCTCCCCCTGTAGAAAGTCCTTCAGTCTCGAATCTTGTCTAGATCATGTTCCGTTTGCTTTGCTATTGGAGGTGTGGAGGACACAGGACGGACACCTTGCAAGAGGATACAGCAGGAGCGTGGCCGGAGACAGCCGCAGGTGTGGACAGCTCGGCGGCGATCCTGGCACCGAAGAGCAGCAAGGAGTGGCGGGGGAGGTCGCGACCACGAGGTCAGACCGGAAGACCGCACATGACCACTCACGAGGGAGGGAACACTGCCGCCTTATTTCCTTGTTGCGGCTGCAGTTGTTGCCGCACAAACATATCGCAGTTTACGGCCTGTATATCACTCGCACGCCGTACATACTACCGCGCCCCAGTGAAGCCGTGGCTGTGCCGCACTAGTTACGTGCCGGCACGCTGCAAGGACGTGGATCCGCCTTACAGGCCACGCCGCCCCTGAGAGAGCGACAACCCTGCTGCGTGCGTCACTCGCACGAAGCCTTAGTTCCAGCGCCGACAGAGAGCACCTAACAATACTGAGCTGAAACTGCCGCTTATACCTCCCGCTATGCATCTTGATATAGAAGAAAATGTCGGTATTATTGATATTTGTTATTTATGAAATTATTTTTTAGGAAACGATATTTCTAAAGAAAAATATCGATTTTTGGTACATCGGAATATGATATTTTATGTATTGCATGACTTGACAAATGTAATAATGCTTGGAATATTACATATTCAGGAGACCAGACATTGCATAAAGATGTGGTGCCCGTTTTTGGTGTTGCTGTACTAGTAAACATAACAATTTTTAAATTCAATAATTGTACTCAAAACGGGGCTTATTAAAAGAGCATTTTTAAAATATNGTAGTAAACATAACAATTTTTAAATTCAATAATTGTACTCAAAACGGGGCTTATTAAAAGAGCATTTTTAAAATATTTATTTCCGATACATGGAAAAAGATTTTGATTTCGATAAAATATCGTTAAAATTTAAAGACGATTTATATCAATATATCGATCTTTTTGAAATATCCCCAGCTCCCGCCGCACATGCCTTTAACTTGTCGAAACGCCGTTCGCTAATAAGCGCCTGGTAACTTACTCGCCAGCCGGCAGCTCACCCAGTAGGGAACTTTCGCAAGCGTGCAGTAGCCAATCAGAGAACAGGTACACACCCACCATAGACTAAATATGGCCATATGACAATTACCGCCTTCTGCTCGTATCTCCAACATTGACCCTCACTTCGCGAGTACATAACCAAAAATGATTGACGTGTTTGTTTGCATTTCAATTTCCAAAATACCCACCCTTTTACATGAACGGAATACTTCAATTTATTTGAATATATTATTGTAAAACTATGTTAGAGAAAGTGTACGAGCATCTCAAAGTACTTGATTGCATAAACAGTATTCTTACCTCAAATGCAATTCATGTGGTTTTTGACAGTGCTACTAGCAGAAAAGCAGTCCAATGATAAAACAAGGAAAGTGACTATTACGCTACTCGCATGCGCACTCTATCCCGTTTTCACTCTACGCTCCACACAGTTCATCACGTCATCATTTAAATTTTTGCCAGTGTCCGACTGGCAATCGCAAAAACAAATTATTAAACTACAGCACGATAAAAGTACCAACAGTCATCAAATACGACGGCCAAATTTATATCTAAATATCTATGTATCTTAATACGTGTTCTAAGGNAAAGTACCAACAGTCATCAAATACGACGGCCAAATTTATATCTAAATATCTATGTATCTTAATACGTGTTCTAAGGTAATCCAGGGAAAACTGTGGGAGTAATTTAAAACGATTGAGTACCCATCAGTGTTCTAAGCAGCGTGGTAATGCAAAGGCCAATGAGCTTCAAAGAATTCAGTGTTCAAGCTCAAAATCGTGCATGTAATTGCTCCTGAACCGTCGCCAATTCGGATTACGACCTAAGCGCCCAAAGNCTGTTCAAGCTCAAAATCGTGCATGTAATTGCTCCTGAACCGTCGCCAATTCGGATTACGACCTAAGCGCCCAAAGACGCTGAGAACCCTTCCCGTGTCGCCTTGAAGCTGAGATACTGGTTCATTTTTGTCTGAGGAAGTTATGGCGGTAAAGAGTTTCTCCGTCGCGTATATATTTTTTTCCGCGAGAACATTGTACTCATGACATGGGTGTTACAATGGAAGCTCCTTGTGTGATGTAAACACGCCGTGGAGTTTCAACGTCGTGAAGCCTGCTCGCGGTCTGACGAGGTAGCGCGTAAATAGAATGATGGGTGTATACAGGATGATTCTAAAATCATGGGACAAACATTGAGGGGCGGTAGAGCTCACTAAAACAAACAATTATTGTATAGGAATATATGGGCGGAAGTGACGCGTTGAGGCACAAACACAAAAACATAACACATTAACGGAAACATGCAATGTTCATTAGCAGCATACTTACCGAGTGATTCCGTACAGAAAATGTTAAAACAGTTGCTGGAAATGCATCCACCNACACATACAATGCTCATTAGCAGCATACTTACCGAGTGATTCCGTACAGAAAAGGTTAAAACAGCTGCTGGAAATGCATCCACCAACAGTCACGCGTGCTTGGCGACCTCTACATATGGCGTGATTGGCTGACAATGGTGGCGTGCGTGAAATACCCAGCGTATTTGAATCTGTTCGCCAATCACTCCACCGACGCTACCAAGCTTGCATTACTGTCGGTGGTAGCAATTCTGAGCAACTATTATAAACATTGCTGTAAAAAGGCATTTAGCGGCGACGTTGTAAATAAACAATGTGTTGCATTTCATGTGTTATTTTGTGTTTGTGCCTCACTGCGTCACTCCCGCCCATATATTCCTATACAATAATTGTTTGTTGTAGGGAGCTCTACCGCCCCTCAATGTTTGTCCCATGATTTNTTGTGTTTGTGCCTCACTGCGTCACTCCCACCCATATATTCCTATACAATAATTGTTTGTTGTAGGGAGCTCTACCATCCCTCAATGTTTGTCCCATGATTTTAGAATCACCCTGTATAGTGTGTGTGTGACCAGCGTAGTATCCTGTAGGCTATGCTCGGCTACAGTAGTAAGATCCATTCATAGACTATCGCGGATTGCGAATCACTTTCCCAAAGGANCTGTAGGCTATGCTCGGCTACAGTAGTAAGATCCATTCATAGACTATCGCGGATTGCGAATCACTTTCCCAAAGGAAATATTATTGGCCACTTAGCCTCTCTGGTCACTCTCAGATTGTTGCATGTGGCAATCGTGCCGGACGATGCCGCTGGTCGGCGGGTTTTCTCGGGATTTCCCGTTTCCCTAGCCCTTGCATTCCGGAGCTGCTCCATACTCACCTCACATCGCCATCATCGGCTCTCAAGACCTAAATATTAAGAGCCGCCCAAATTTCACCAGCCTACTCGGCACTCCCAATTTTCGTATTTTTCTCAGACTATTATATTNAATATTAAGAGCCGCCCAAATTTCACCAGCCTACTCGGCACTCCCAATTTTCGTATTTTTCTCAGACTATTATATTAGGCCACACGAAGAAATTAAGTAAATTGCTGAAAATGTTGAAAATAATTTTTGACTCTTCAACCCTCCTAAGGCTTCGATGTACCTGAAGCTGTTTTGCACGTTCAAGACCCAGAAGCGAGAGGGCGATAAGGACGACACTAACGCGTGAGCCTAACAGCCTCATCGCCCCTACGAAAAAGACGCTGAACTGGTTTGCAGCGTTTCCATACTTGCGCTATACTGTNAGCCTAACAGCCTCATCGCCCCTACGAAAAAGACGCTGAACTGGTTTGCAGCGTTTCCATACTTGCGCTATACTGTGCTAATTTGACCTTTAATAACAGGAAATCATTACACGTGATGGAAGACCACAGATTTAACTACAGACTTACAGTTGTATTCTTATTCTACCTTTTAACGAACTGCGCAGGAAAATTCTACACATTTTGAAAAAACTTAATACGATAAAAGCAAATATGTGCGGCCTGAATATATGTTTTTTTTNAGGAAAATTCTACACATTTTGAAAAAACTTAATACGATAAAAGCAAATATGTGCGGCCTGAATATATGTTTTTTTTCCTTTTCTGGCAAAAAGTTGCAATACCAAAAATGTATATACTGAGATGCGCGTATTCGCAAAAACGANGTTTTTTTTCCTTTTCTGGCAAAAAGTTGCAATACCAAAAATGTATATACTGAGATGCGCGTATTCGCAAAAACGATTTCACAGGAATTATATTAACCCATTCAGACGCAGCATAAACAATTGTGTTCATTGCACACGTGTAGGCAATTCTTGGTCTCTATTGCACACTGCAAAGGTCAATGACCAATGATTTTACAAGTGGCTAAATGATTCACAAACTGTCTTACTAGTCTAGGTAATAATTGGTTCATATAACTGTAGCTGAATACATAGCCCATAGCTCATTGGCGGTGAAAACGAAACAAGCGCCGTATCGACTTAAGTACAGCACGCATCATAAAATTGTTTGTTTGCAGCACCTGTAACCGTAAATTAAAGTGGGTCTGAAAGTGCTATGGCTGTTGCCATGTTTATAATTTGGCGTAAGGAAAAACATGTTTATGAAATTCGGTTCAGTGAAACCAATTTTGAAGATATAAACTTGAAACAAAACCCTATGCGCGAGCAATGATACTCTCAAACTCTGTATCAAAGTAAATAAAGCAATTTNATATAAACTTGAAACAAAACCCTATGCGCGAGCAATGATACTCTCAAACTCTGTATCAAAGTAAATAAAGCAATTTATTTTTGTAATTTTTAATTTAATTATTAGATTTTTTGATCTTTCCAGGAAACAGGCTATACATTAATAATACAAAAAGGCTTCGATAGCAAAGAAGCACGTATTTATCTTCTCAAAAACGTCCTTGGCGGTGTATATCTATCTTTAACAGGAACGACAAAAAAATCAATTTCATCAATACATATTTGCCTATACCAAGTTGTCAGCCAGGCAACAGCCTTAAGTAGATAGTGCTGTTAAGGCGCCCGTCTACCTGGCACTTGAACTGCGTTGCAGAGTGTTCCAAATACACGTTTTCCAACGAAACTATTAAGCGTGCGTCCAACGTGCTGATCTACGAAAAGAACACACACTTCAGATGAGAGCTGTTAAGTACTTTCAAAATATCACGTACGTTAGAAACATCAATTCAGAGTACTCCAAAACCGCTAAAAATGACCTTTCCAAGGCGCTGTAGCTGAAAATGCACGCATCAGATACATACAAATCTACTATAGGGGCCTGCGCTGAACATTCCTAAAGACTTCTCACTAATAAAATAATATGGTCACCGCTGAAAGTCCCATAGGTACACGCAGCACGACGAGAACACTGCACGCCAGTTCAGAGCCTTGCGCTTAGCGGCGATGGCGTACTTGATGCGCGTGGCAGTGTCNAGTTCAGAGCCTTGCGCTTAGCGGCGATGGCGTGGCAGTGTCGCCCTTATCGCTCCCGCGCTTCTCGACCTAAACGTGGGAAAAAGTTCCAGGTAGACGGCGGCCTTAAGTACGGCGTGACCGAACTTTGGCAAGGCGGGCTGTCGCAGGAGTAGCCTCGCTGCCGTAGCGCGGAGCGAATGCGCCGCCCACGCCCGGGCATAAAAACAACAGTAGGGTCGTCAGACGTGTCGGCCGGCTTGTTCGGGACCCACCGGCACCACAGCCTCCGCTCACACGGAGTTAGCATTCGGAACAGTCGCCTCGCCGCGCAATCAACGTGCCGAGAAACAAGATGAAGTTGCCCACCCGTACAAACTCATCGAAATCGCTGGAAACTGATTCTGCATTCCTGCTGCATCCGCCGCTCGAACCAGGTTGTAAAGTTTCCCTTCGTAGCCGCTCATTGAAGTCTCCGCTCGAACCAGGTTGTAAAGTTTCCCTTCGTAGCCGCTCATTGAAGTCTCCGCGCGGGATTTGAACTTATTCCTACACCTGCTTTCCTCGAGTCTGCATGCAGGTCTCTAGAACTCGCTGACGGGTCCAAGGGGGGGGGGGATAGGTGGGTGAGTCCCTCCTCAAAATTTCATTTTACACTGGTATAATGAGCTTATTCTTGAAACTAAGCACATGGTTAATAGCACAGTATTAATACATGCATTCAGAATAGTAACAGAGATTTTCAAATATATATTTTGACAGCATATCCACAAGTACTGACATTTATATGTAGCTTTAAAACTCGGTGTTTAATGGTAAGCATGTAGTTTGGTCATAATACACAGTGCTCTAACCCTGAAGTAGCTCCCTCCTTAATCCACCACTGTCTGAACTGAAAGGATTACTATTGTAAAAAACATTTTACATTTTGTGCATAACACGTGAAGGCAAAAGTTGAGTTTAAACATTTCCAATAATTCTTTGTGAATAAAATAAGATTTTACAACTTTTTTTTAAAAATAAACCATTATTGTCTTGTTTAAACAAGTCGCATTATTATCGACATTCCATTTGGCCTACCTAAAAATGAAAGGGTAACTAAAACAAATATTTTCAATTGAAGGAAACTGAACGAATTTTTTCCCACGAAAAGCAGTTCCATATTGCACGTAACTGGCCGGCAAAACGTTTGTTTCGGTTACAAATTCTTTGTACGCTCATGTACAGTTAGCACATAAACACCAAAGTGTGAAGAGCTTCGAAACGGAACTACAAAAATCACGTGTATTTACACGTGTCGTAACTAACAGTTGGCTTCCACAGGCTTCTACTGTGTTCACAAGACGTATGCTACCCCTACACAAAGAAGCAAATGTTAACTTTGACGCCATTTGAAGTGAACACGCAACAATGATATTTGTGAAATCCCGTTCAGAATTTGTGACGATAGTACGATTAAGTTCTAACTACGCATTTATGTTAATTCACATCTTTAACTTGAAACAAGCTGACATATTTTACAGTACCTTACAGCAAAAGGTCGAATAAAAGCGATAACTAACGGTGTTTTACTAATTCTGGCAGAGCATACGTAACCCATGCATGTCCTGTAGTACTCATTTATCTACCCAACGTTCCAAAATGAAATGGACACTTTGCTGGCTATTGACACCACTTTGCTGGCTGTTGACACCACTTTGCTGGCTATCGACACCACTTTGCTGGCTATCGACACCACTTTGCTGGCTATCGACACCACTTTGCTGGCTATCGACACCACTTTGCTGGCTATCGACACCACTTTGCTGGCTATCGACACCACTTTACTGGCTATCGAGACCACTTTGCTGGCTATCGACACCACTTTGGTGGCTATCGACACCAATTTGCTGGCTATCGACACCACTTTGCTGGCTATTGACACTACTTTGCTGGCTATTGAGACCACTTTGCTGGCTATCGACACCACTTTGCTGGCTATCGACACCACTTTACTGGCTATGGAGACCACTTTGCTGGCTATCGACACCACTTTTCTGGCTATTGACACCACTTTGCTTGCTATCAACCCCACTTTGCTGGCTATCGACACCACTTTGCTGGCCATTGACGCCACTTTGCTGGCTATCGACACGTGAAACGACCGATAACTGTGGTGAAACGACCGTATTGCCACCACTTTGCTGGCGTGTGCGGCAGAAGTTCGCGGAATAAGCGACTGTTGCACCTCTACATTCTTAAGGTAGTGNCCACCACTTTGCTGGCGTGTGCGGCAGAAGTTCGCGGAATAAGCGACTGTTGCACCTCTACATTCTTAAGGTAGTGCGTAGTCGTATCCTTGTAATCTTGTTATATTTATATATCTTTACGATTAACGTTTTCAATTTAATGTTACAATTCCAACATTATTAAAAAAACACAAACTACTTTACAGGATTCCTGAAACCAGAATGGACTGATTTCAGTCTGTATTTTCTCATATGAGACTGAAAATGAATAAATAATGAGTTAAGCTTGATTACGGTTACATGTGTAACAAAAACAATATTGAGTTGAGTGGAGTGTAATGGAGAGATTTGGGCGGCTCTTAACAGCGTGGTCTTGAGAGCTGATGGGGATGAAGCGAGGTAAGAATGGAGCAGCGCCGAAATGCAAGGGCGGGGGAAACGGGAGAACGTCGAGAAAACCCGCCAACCAGCGTCATTTCAGGTCCACGGTTAACAATAATCTCTGTTGACGTGGAAGGCATATCACCAGCTAAAGAACAACTGCTACATTATCTATGCAGTCAGCATCAGTGTNAATCTCTGTTGACGTGGAAGGCATATCACCAGCTAAAGAACAACTGCTACATTATCTATGCAGTCAGCATCAGTGTGATATAGTGGGCATACAGGAGATACAAGGAAGCAGTGAAATGCGCAGATGGGAATGCATCTTGTTATTGAAAGACCCAAACATAAGTACGGAAGTACCATATTCTTCCATACACATACGTTGCAGGGCAGAGACGCCCCATGCTTGTAGTCAGTGACGCCGTATGGCTGGTCACATAAGCAGCTGTGTGGCGAGGAAGTGCAGTCGGGGCCGCACGTCCACGACTGGCGCCGGTCGACTGGCGGAGCGATGCAATGTGCACGTCACGGCGNCGAACAATGCCGCCGTGTCCGCGGGGAGGTCTCTAGTCCGCTGATGGCTGTCTGCGTGACCAGCTTCTAACTAGCCTGTCCACTCCGGCCCGCCGGTCGCTCTGTCAGCCCCGTCGCATGTCTGCCACTCGCCCGCCTACCACACGGCCATCCCGCCTGCAACTTCTTCCAGTGGTGAACTGTTGCAAGGTAAGATGGTGCGCGCTCACTGCTGTACATCCTCGGTGCACGCAGCAGGAGCCAGTAATCACTGAGCACAAGAGAGCAGCAAGGGACCCAACGCAAGCGTCGTGTGGGGTCAGCTGCCGAGCTACGTTCTAGTGCTGGAAGTGTAAACTAGCAAGCAACAGGGTACAGCACAGAGCTTGCTACATCTTACCTTGCAACAGTTCACCACGCGCCACTGAGTTCCTCGCACATGGCGAGGAAACTCAGGGGGAGGAAGATCACACAAGCAGACTGATTCCATGTAAATTCAAGAATTTGCGTCCCCGAAAGGTAGACGACGTTAGTGTCCCACAAAATAAATCACTTGTCTCGTCTCTGCCAATCACAGCACAACAGCAGATAGATTGATTTGCGTGGTATTTTTTTATCATTGCCGAAAAATCGTTACTGTAATATGGTTTTATTTTAAATGGATGTAGTTAAAACATGTGCTTCAGAGTAGTTAGTATTGAAATAATTTCTGTTTCGAAATTCTGACGAGAGAGTAGGGAGAAAATTGTAAAGAGTCGGCATTTTATTCCTGATTTTATCAAGGCTGAATAAATTTTACATATATCTGCCAAGGCTGCGAAGGATAGAAAATAAAAAATGAGTCTGCTGTTTACAAAACTACAAACGCAAGCATTAACATTTGAGAATATTATAATGTGGAAATTATATTTCTTCTTGGTTAAAAACTAGGTGTAGGCCCTGCATAGTTGAATTTATATTTCATCACTTTGCAGAAGTTAGATAATTGTGTGCACTTGAGTATTGAGACTGGCAATGAAATAATTATATGTAATACTTTTGAAATATTAATTCTTAAGTTATTCTTTTTTTCCCTTTCTCTGTATATATATCATGATAAAAATAAATGTATTTATTGTATTAATTTTCCGTTTACTGGCAAAAACACAACGATTATAACTGGTAGATCGAAATATCTCGTGAGTATGATACAGCGAAGCAATCGATGGCGCTTGTAATTTCGTCCCCATCACATAGGTAGCGCTAGTTTCCTCTCTCTAATCTCCCTACTCTGTGTTGCTATCTCTGCCGCAGCTACGGAAGTGAAATGTTGAAACATCGTTCGCCAATCAGCGCCGTGCAATCTACTCGGAAGCTGGCAACCCCAGCCAGTAGGGAACCTTCCACAGAATGCAGTAGCCAATCAGACACAAAGACCGTTCCCAGAGCCTTGCGCAGCCAATCAGAAAATGGACACGTCCAAATCAAAGGAACCGCCAGGCCAATGCGTATCTTTGCACGTAGATAACTGTGACGCAGCTGTGGATGTGAAATAACTTGGCAGCACGTGGACGTATAAATGTATACTTGAGTGAAGTCCGCCGGTATTTAGAAAACAATACAATAAAACCACGGAACAGCAATCATGTACAGTCCTTTAATATAAAACCCCAGGCAAACGTTTTGTCGAACAAGAGAATCTGGAGGAGTTTCATGAGTGAGATATCACCATAAAAGACCGCGCTTGGGAAAAGACCAGGTCTGCGAGAGATACAGCATGTCCCGAAAGTCTCTGTGGCATTTTTTAACAGCACAAACTACTCATTGCAGAGGTACACAAAATAAAAGATCACCCTATAGAATTCTTTTTTTTTAAGTTTAGTGTAATTCAGTGTGATTTTTTCTGGAGATCTGCTACGTCTGTAGGAAACGCCACAGTCCAACTAATCTGATGACGTTACTCATTACGCTCCTCCATCGAAACGCGGAAAGTGCAGAGGATTCAGTGCTCTCACTACCTCGCCATACACCTGAAGATGTGACCGTTGTTCGATGTAAGTAACGTCCTGTTTTTAATAAAGAAGTGCCACATGACAAAAACATTCATCGTTGGGATTGCCAGCTTAGGAAAAATCAATGGTAGGCAGCAGGGCTGCGACAGGTCAGGAGACGATATAGGAGAAAATGTCATGAGACCCACGAAATGGTAAATCAGCAAGTATCTATACACATAAGTTATGTCTTGAAAATGGCATTGTTCCAAGGTTCTGAATAAAAAGTATTCACTTTGCTGGTTACGTACTGTAACTCATTTGTATAAAGCATGTGTTTGCTGTGGATGGCTTCCACTGGAATACAGATTAAATTTTTGCAGGGCAGCAAACAGATTGGTCTTTAGTTTTGTATGTACGGTTACAGAAATTAAAACTTTCAGAAGCTCCTACCATGACATAGCGTATATATCAAATAATCTATATTTAAAAAAAAACTTTTTGATTGCGACAACTGCGTTAACTGTCACCAAACATATCTCAAGATGTAGGTAACACTATGGGGCACAGTAGCCCAACCATTTAAAAAGGTACAATTGTTGCCAGTTTTGTATGTAAGTTAAGCGTGAACTGTCTAGTTCGAGATACTGTGTCGACATTTTATTAAACGTCTCTTCCGTTGCTCAAAGCCTGCATTGTGTCGCCTCGCCAGTTCCGCAGTAAATGGGCGCACGTCAAAACTCTAATGTATGCTGGTCCGTTCAGTCGTGTGTAAACGAGTGCCAGACGTTATGGACAACCGCACAGGCCATTTGTCACATTCGCTCAGCAAGTTATTTATTCCTGTATCTATTAGAAGCACAAATACAGCTGGTATGAATTCACCTGTCATCATGTTGTTCAATAAAGTGTGCACAGAGACGAAGAGGCGTGGCGGTTCCTTTGATGTAGGCGCGCTCAGTTTCTGATTGGTTCCGCCAGGCTCTGGAAAGGGCCTTGTGTCTGATTGGCAGGGGCCGCGGTGGTTGAGCGGTTAGCCTGCTCGCCTCCTACCAACGTGAACCGGGTTCAATCCGCGAATGGGTCGCCGGATTTTCGGATGTGGGAATCGTGCCGGACGATGCCGCCGGTTGGTGGGTTTTCTCGGGGATTTCCCGTTTTCCCCCCGCCCTTGCGATCCAGCGCTGCTCCGTACTCACCGGCTCTCAAGACCTCGAGGTAACGAGCCGTCCACTCCTCTACTACTATACGGCGTGGTCTGACAACGTCTACCTCGAAGACCAAAAAGTTCCCCGCCGGTGAGGGTTTCAACGTCCGTCCGGCCGGAGCGGAGCGCGGCTCGCAGGAGAGGGAATTCCTAGCGATTCACGCCAGCGGACAATCCGTTCCGCGCCAGGACGACGCCCTGACGGGGCAGAATTCCCGCTCGCAGCGGTCGCCAGGAACTACGACTCCCCCAGTCACAATGTCTAATTTCCGTGGGCGTGATGGAGCGCAGGCCGGGCGGGCGCAGTTTTTGTTCCGGCACAGCGGCCGCTTCGTCAGGCCCTGAGACCCACAGGACGCCACGGCGCTTTTTGTCCCCCCGCCATCCCACTGCCAGTATGCACCCTCCTAGGGGTATCTTTTGTTTGCACTCGCCACCTCCGCTGCGAGTGAAGAAATCGTCAGTTTGTATCTTAATTCCCTAATGACAAGCACTTTTATATTGATAAAATACTTTTTACCAATTTAAAATAGATCTAACTGCATTACTGGTTTGTCAGAGGAAGTATACGAACATCTCAAAACAGTTGTTCGTACGAGTGTAAGCAGTGTTATAATTTCAAATCCTAGCCACGTCGTTTGCGATAGTCGTGTTGGCAGAAAAACAGTTCAATGCTGGGACTTATAGGAACTGGTTCTGTGCAGCCAGCGACGTAATTCTAACCCATATTCGCTCTTCGGATGAAACGGCTTTGCGATTCCTCTGATGTGGGAGTACGAATGGGTACGCTCACATCTGATCGGCTACTGCGTTCTACGAACGAGTCCCTATATGCTGGCCTGCCGGCAGGCGTGTGTGTTAACAAGTGAACGGCGTTCCGAAATGTTGGTAGTCAGTGACGCCATTTTGTAATCGTGTGCGAATGCAGTTCGCAGCACAAGCAGTTTTTTTTTATCTCTGTGATCACAGTGTCCTATTTATATAACGTTGTACAGGAAGATAGACCTAATGAGCCACACTGTGCAAAAAAAAACGGTATTTAATAGGAGGAGTCCCTCACGCGCTAGAAGGTGTCATTCCTGGTTTAAATTATATTCCGCAGTCTCATGAACATCTCCCGCCAGTAACATCAGGTAGAAAAACATTTTTTGTTGTCCCGACACATGGCAGAGCATTGTAATGATACCAGTACAGTTCCGAATAAAAAAATTTGTTCGTTGCAACGCCTAAAATTATATGTGACTGAAATTCATTAAATAAATCCAGCTGCTTAAGGATTTCTGTTCCTAGTAGAAGCTGTTCGTTTCCTTATCAATACGAAATTTTAAAAGTTAAGGCAAAAATGAAAATTTAACTTATTCCACATACAGGAGAAACGACTAGTAAAAAAAGTATGACAATTACACTCTAAATATGAATCAGTGAGAATTTCACTGTTTCAATCAGTTAACAGTATCTGACTGATCCAACAGTCCCTTCAGAGGAATTTAACTGATGAATAAGAGACTAATGGGTAGGGCCAATAACTTTTCGCATAAAAAGCGGAGCACATAGTAGACTTCAATACTATATACACACCTCAGCTGTTGTAATACCTCCATTGGCTGCTGGTGCCGTGTCCGTCTTTGACAAAGCCACTCAGGACTAAGTAACTCCGACACTGAACCTTCGTGATTCGTGCGCAAACGGTTAACACGGGCCAGAACATTTTTTAGCCAATCAAAGAAGCTGGACGACCCTACAGTGCTTTGAACTGTATCTTGTCTTGAAATCATTTCGCAAAATATCACTGCCCCTATTAATGGATCAGTTAAACAGCGTGAAAAAAATGGCCGTTAAACAACATGTAGCAAGTGAAATAACAACGCATAAACTAATAAAACCAATACAACATACTTCCAAAAATAAGTTTCGTCTTTCTAAACACCATTTTACGAGGTAACATGAACATTCAGTCTTTCATTCCGTTTTTACGTCTTTCATTTCGTTTTCATGTAATCATCACAGCGCTCTGTTTGAATGTTAAAACTGCATATAATGTGGCGAAGAGAGTGCACTCATATGTACTATTACTTTTAACAATCCTAACGGACGGTACCAATTAAACCAAAACCGAAAAGTAAGGGCATACAATTTAAAACTATGCGCTTTCGATAAGGAAATATGAGTCATATATTTTCCTTCTTCATTAAAATTGACTGGCTAGCTCAAATGGTAAGGAGGCGGAATAAAAGCGAATTGGGAAGTGTGTGTAAGATCAATCCCTGCCACCCGTAGATGATTGTATTATTATTTTTATATTACGGTAAATTGCGCTGTATAAATAGTAAAAAAAAATGGAAAATATGTTTTTTTCTCGTAATTATTTAGCTAAATTCAATAAAACAACATTTAATTCGCCACTGCAGTTGGCCGTCACTTATTCAATAAGTGGAATTATTTCACTGAAAAAACCAGTGGTTTTCCTCTGATTCTAAGTGGAGCCATTCTCACTGATTCGAGTAGTTGAATTTCACGGCAAATCAGTGCTTTACCACTGATTCGAATTTACAGTGCAAGATCTGGCCCAGGTCGGCTAGATATGAAGCTCGTTATACTATTAAAAATGTATCTCTCTCTTGCATGCTAGTCCGCCAGGTCAGCCCACTTGCGACGCTGCNCCCCCCACCTTCCCAGTGCAGATACGTCAAATGATCCAGCCGTAAAACCTCACAGCCAACGCCAAGTTTATGGGCAGAAGATAAGACTCGACTAGCGTGCTTCAAATAAGGAATTGCACGAAGTTAATCAAAAGCGATAAATAGCGGCTCTGAGACCATAAAAAACGCTGTTGCCAGTCTAGAAGAGCAAATATAGTACAATAACAATTGGAAACACAGCGCCTCTTCCAAACAAGTTAAAAGGCTGAGGATACGTCTTCCATGAGGATGTCAAAAAGTAATTGAAAAATTCTAGTAATCTAGAAATGGTGATGTTTGAAAAATTAAATTATATTAAGAAGAAGAAAAACCTCTTTATAAATAAAATAATACACACAATTATTTATAATGATTTAGACCCAGTGTACACAACTGTGTACATTACGCGCGTGTAGGTGATTCTTGGTCTGGACTGCACACTGCGGAGCTCAATGACCAATGATCTTACCTGTGGGTAAACGATTCGCAAACCGTCTTACTAGTCTAGGTCATAATTGGTTCATATAAATGTAGCCGAACATATGAATCACTTATTTATGAAAGGAAATAAGTCAACGTTTGTGATAAAATGTTTTATAGTTAGGGGCAGTGATATATCGCGAAAATATTTCGAGACAAGATACAGTCCAAAGCACTGTAGGGTCGTCCAGCTTCTTTGATTGGCTAAAAAATGTTCTGGCCCGTGTTAACCGTTTGCTCACGAATCACGAAGGTTAAGTGACGGAGTTACTTAGTCCTGGGTGGCTTGGTCAAAGACGGACACGGCACCAGCAGCCAATGGAGATATAACAACAGCTGAGGTGTGTGTATAGTATTGAAGTCTACTGTGTGCTCCCATTTTTACGCGAAAAGTCACTGACCCTATGTATAGTTATGAAAGGACATAAATTCACTGACAATTGCCTTTTCATTAATACATAAAAATTACACTAGGTCGGCCAATCCTATTCTTTGCTTCAGACTAGTGCCTTTTCGTAACTGAATGACGCACCTGCGCGCAAAGACCCATGTATTGTCTGTAACACATTTCATCACGAACGTTGATTCATGCTCTTTAATAAATAAGTGATTCATACAGCCTGCATCCCATTGGTTGTGACAACGCAACAAGTGTTGTGTACACTTAAGAACAGTACGCATCATAAAATTGTTTGTTTGCAACACCTGAAACAGTAAATTAAAGTGGGTCTGGAAAGGTCAAGTTACGAAATTATGAAATTGAACAGTGGCATAATGGACTAGATTTTGAGAAACAATATGTAAATTCGCGCCTAGATGTCACTACAATCGCCGCTATCGCTATAAATGAAGTCAGCGGGCTGGATGTTTGTCGGTGTTACGCGATACTGGCAGAAAATGGGTGGATGAAGGGAGCTTATCGACTTCGAGCGTGTTGTTATTGGTTGTCACATCAGTAAGCAACCAATCAGGGACATTTCCGTCCTTCTCAGTCAACCATCAGGGATGTGATTGTGAAGTGGAAACGGAAAGGCACAACCACAACAAGACCACTGCTGAGTAGGCCACGTGTGTTGACCGACAAGGACAGTCGAGCATTGAAGAATGTGGTACTGGAACACTGCACGTCACCGTGTGTTAGTGCCACTAATCGTGTAGCCAGCACCATGACTGTGTGCTGGGAGTTACGAGGACCGGGGATCAGAGCTCAGGCATCTGCCCATATACACAACACATTTTGCCTGAGAACGCGGAGTGCTGCATTATGTGGTGTAAAGAGCACCGCCACTGGAATGCGGATGACTGGAGATGCGTGATTTGGAGTGATGAATCACACTGCACCATATGGCAGTCCGATGGGACGGTTTGGGTGTGGCAAATGCTAGGTGAATGCTAAATGCCGGCCAGTATGGTACCTACAGTGAAATTCGACGGAGGTGAGGTGACAGCGTAGGGATCTCTTTCATGTCAGAGACTTGGTCCTCTCGTGATTCTAAATGGGCACGTCAAAGGCGGAAGACTATAAGGGCATTTTGACCGGTTGCGTGTTGTATAGAAAATGCTCTCTTTCGTAAATTGTTCGTGGAAATGAACTGGTCTGCCCAAAGCCCCCGACATCAGTCTCGTCGAGCACCTCTGGGATGAACTGAAAAGGCGACTGATTGCCCAAAACCAATGACCCACATCACTCGCTACACTTGGTACAGCGCTGCAGGAAGAATGGTCTGCCATTCCCCCGAAGACTTTCCGGCACCTGGGTGGCGGCCTTCCCTGCAGGGTTAGGAGTAGGCTCACCCCGTATAAATGTCCGCCACTGCCAAGTACGTCAGAGTTGATACTTACAGGACAGTTTTGCGTTGATGTCCGGATACATTTGATCAGATAGCATGCATGTGTCTATCTTGCATGAACTTATTCTATTTCACGTCGTGCTTCCGACGGCCATACCACGTCGACATACTCGCAAGTCGCCTGTTATCAAAGTCGAGCAGCAATGGTCATGGTCAGTTCTTGGACGGGGGTGATCACCGGGGACCGTCATGGGGCGTCACGTTGGCATACACACCTTATAGCTAGGGACACCCGATATTCGCGAAAAAGTTTCATGACAAGTTGTACTTCATAACACTTTAGCTCAGATCCACTTTTATGATTGGATGATACGTACTACGCATCTTAGGTGAATGCCTGCCAACCACGGACGTAGTGTCGGATTAACCTATTTATGATTGGCCAGTCAAGTCAGAAAATGTTTTCTCACAAAGACACACATCCAATAAGCAAAATAAAACTGATGATATACCCGTAGTGTATTGAAATATAACATGCAGGGAAATCAATTCGCGAAATTCGGGGTGTTTCTGTTTATAAACAGTTGAAAGGACATCCAACTCTTAGGCATGGAGGTGCGGCCCTCGGAACAGAGACTCCGCAAAAACAGAAAATGCACCGCGCTTGTTCCACTGTGCTATTCAAGCTCCCCCTTGTTCTGCACGAGCACCTGACTGCCAGCTCAGTGTTCTAATCCAGGCTCTATGAAGTGATGTTGTTGTAAAGTTAGTCCTACACTGTAAAAAACAATTATGCAATTTTATACTAAATGTATGTGGCAGCAGTGTCACCACTGACATCGGTGTAATTTTACACCTTCATATGTCAATGCTTTTTACCCTACGTCCAAGTAAATTTATCCTATAAATCAGTAAAATAACATATACTTTGTACAACAAACTTTACATGGAATGGTGTAAAATTACTATTACTACGTAGCAAAAAATAAACTGCAACATTCGCGTCTTTTCTCTCCATGGAAAGTGAATTTACAGAGACATCGCAACTGTAATTTGACCACTATGATTGTGTATTTTCTCACTAACAAAAAAGTAAAATCGCAGATTCACTGTAATTTTTACAGTACACAATTTATGTACAATTCTGACTGTTTACTAGGCAATTTTACAGTCAGCATACGTTCTTTTACAACAGCATCATATTAACTCACATTTTACTCCTTTTTGTAACTTGGTCGATTAACGGTTATAAAAGGTTATCTCCAAAACGTGGGTAAAAATTGACTTCAGATATAAAATAGGTAGTTATACACAAAAGTCAGCATATTCCATCAGCGGGAGTTAAGAATTCCTTTTGAACACACAAAAGGAGTTCAATGTAGTTCTCCTCCCTACCACCAGATCGCATGTTTTAAACAAATACTTGCTATTATATTTGAATTCACAGGAACATTAGTGAAAAATTACAAATACTCTAATTGTTTTTAGCAAATTATGCATAGAAATGTAAAATTACCGAAAATTTGTTTGTGTAAATATAAACTCACAGATACTCCAGAATGTAATACAAGTTTACACACACAGTCATTATAAAATTACACTATCGAAGATGTACAACTATACTGACATTGGGTGTTTATACAACGACTATGTAGCAGTAAAAATACTTAACTTAAGGTTTTAATACAGTAAGTGGGTTAATTTTTACACACACTTCAAAATGTGTACATTAACACCAGCATTGTGTTTATTAAGACTTACAGTAATGTATTTTCACCAAAGACATGTGGTACTCTCTGGATTATTAAGAACATTTGTGTAAAATTATACGTACTGTAGTTGTTTTTTACAAATTACACGTACAAAATGTAAAATCCCCACAAGTTTTTATGTGTAAAATTACACTTATTTTCCAGTGTATGTAGGTACTAAACAGACTCCAATACTCTCCAAACAGCTGATTTACAATAAGTACCTGTATCTTCTGCTAATCTTTGAAAGCTGGCAATCGAGTTGATGACTATCTCGGCTCCAAGTGCCCCAGACTATCCGACGATTTGATCTTCCGTTTCGCAAACTTACACCGATATGTACGTTCATAACGAAAGAACACGTATAAAATTCTCGCAAACACTGAACTCTCGTTTTGCAGCTACGCTTTTGTTGGACCAGTCTTATAACAGAGAAAGCAGATATCCGAGTTCCTTAGATCTGAATTACGGAACAATAATTTTCCTAGCTGGACCAGTGTACTGCCTTTCAACTACGGAATTATAGTTTTTTTTTTTTTAGAAACTTTATATTCTTTCATAATAAAATATAAAATTTAGCTGCTGAGAGAAGTATTTTCGATATCTGTTCAGTTGCATAAAAAGACAGCAGGATTTCTGTAAGTGCAATGCTGACAGTTTGTCACAGAGAAAATGGACATTTTAAGGGAAGATGGGTTTGAAGTTAATGCGCTAAAATTAACTGTACCATTCGATGCTACAATCACACAGCGATATAACTTCACATTCTCTTGAACACTGACTACAAAATTATGAAGAATTCAAATTCAATAGAATTCCTCAATTTGGGTGCTCCACCAGTCACATATACACTCACGGCAGTACACCACAAAATCTGAGAAGTTATCTTGTACATGCAACGATGTGGTGTCTCAGCATAATACATTTTAAAACAATGCCCTCCAGCAGTGGTTTGCTGGCGAAGATGCCAAGTCATTTTAGTTCTTACATCTCATGTGTGTTGGGAAACAAACCGTCTAAACTACATCACCGGAAACTTGTTTTCTTTTTTGCTTACTGGCACCCTCTACTTAAGTTCAGAAAAATTCAATAAAGAAAATTCTAATAATCGATTTAGCAATTATATTTAAAAAAAATCAATCCTAGATATTCTCAGTTATATCACTAACAACAACTATTTAAAAAGTCGGAATTAGAAGAAAAAGTTAAAATATATAAAACAATTCCTACTAACCATACAGTACCTATACAAGCATAACCTAATATCTCCTTGGTAAACTTCGGAAATCATTTTATCGGCAGCTATTACTTTGAGCTATATGCAAGTCGTCGTCCATATAGCCTTCAAAGCTAAGCTTTAATTAGAGGATGTCAGTAAACCGTAAGAACTTAATCCGTAAGAGTAGACCATTAATGGTGAAGTGAATTTTTTCTAACTATCTGTACCAGTGGCTCACCACCCATACGCACGCACCTTGATAAGGAGTTAGGGGGAGGGGGAGAAGTCCTCAACTGATGTAGGGTAGGTGGCGAAATCATGTCATACAGTTTTTATCACACTACAGTTTATTACAAGGTTATATGTAATGCTAAGAGAACCTGTTATGCAACAGTACAGTGCTGTGTGTTCATGTCAAGGAGCTCAACTCCATACACACGACTGCAGTTAATGCTTTCATGCCCATTGTGGCCAATTGTCTACATGTTGCATAGGAAGGTTATATCTGACCGGGACTGTGCACTAAGAAGCTATTACCCAACGATTTCCCCTAGAAATAACTGATTCGTAAACCATACTACTGCTCTATGTTATAACTGGTCCATATCAATATCACCAAACACCACGCATACAGCTTATTGGTTGTAATAACGAAAAAGTTATTTGCTAGCTTAACTACAGGACGCATAAAAATGTTCTTATTTCCAACACCAGAAACCATAAATGTAGGTGGGAATGAAAAGGTTAAGAGTAGGGCTGGATGGGTGGTTCGACAAAACACACTATGGGAGTCGTTGTCCACTACTGGTCTGTGTTAGAGTGGTGAAGGCGCACTTACCGGTGTCCATGGCGACGACGGCCAGCAGGTACTCGGCGCGCTGCTCTCGGTCGAGCGCGCGCTGCAGCGTCACCTCGCCCGAGCTGGCGTTGACGCGGAACAGATCAGCGTCGCCCTCCTTCAGGAAGTACCGCACCTGGTTGTTGTAGGGCGGCGTGTCTGCGTCGTGCGCGCGCACGCGACACACGCTCGGCGCCAGCACGCCCTCCACCACGTACGCCAGGTACGGCGAGTCGAGGAACACGGGCGGGTTGTCGTTGACGTCGGACACGGCGACGGTGACGGTGGCGACGTCGGCCCGCACCGCGGGTGTCGGGGTGCCCTCCTCGGCGGCGTC
>NQII01000399.1:540000-572267 GCA_002778355.1 Clitarchus hookeri | reverse complement strand
GGGGCGACGCCGCCGGACGCGGGCTGGAGTGCGGGTATGTAAATGCATCTCGCCGCAGCTGGAGCACCCTCGAGACCCTCGACGTCACACCTCGGTCGCGGATCAGCCCCCCTCCCTCTCTATCTACCAGAGGCAGAGCCACGCCGAGTATTGACTCTCTCCCGGAGGAATGCGAGTCCCGTCGTGGCCGGCGCGGTAGCAGCGGCCGCCTCCAAGTGTACAGCGTGTCCTGCGTGTTGACTGAGGACCTGCGTGTTGACTCTGCCTGTCCTGGGTCCTGCCTGGCCCTGCTGTTTGTCCTCCGAGAGCAGCCCCGCCTCTGCTCCGAGCAGCAACCGCCTAACTCCTCACTCCTCGCTCCCGGCCGCACAACCCGCCAACATGGCGTCACTCACCAGTCACGTCGTTCGCCAATCAGCCGCCTGGTAACTTGACACTTTCAGCACGTTATCCATATGTCATACGTAGAGCCTGTGACTACACTCCTCAGCTGTTATACCTACATTGGCTGCTGGTGCCGTGTCCGTCTTTGACCAAGCCACTCAGGACTAAGTAACTCCGACACTGAACCTTCGTGATTCGTGGGAAAACGGTTTACACGGACCAGAACATTTTTTTAACCAATCAAAGAAGCTGGACGACCCTACAGTGCTTTGGACTGTATCTTGTCTCGAAATATTTTCGCGAAATATCACTGCCCCTAGCCATATGGCAACCATTAATTTATATGCCCTCGCTTCCAACACTTTCATTCCCACGTTAATTTATAACGTCTGCTGTCGCAAGTTAGAAATTTTGTGATGTGTATTGTACTCAAGCTGGCAAACAACTTACTTCGTTATCAAAACCAATAAGCTATAGTCTTTGTGCTTGGTGATCAGTGATATGAATCAGCCGTAACGTGGCGCAGTAGCATGGTTCAGGTATCAATTACCTCCAGGGAAGATCATTGGGCACCAGTGCAGTGTGGTGAACTGTTGCAAGGTAAGCTGACGTTAGCTGTGTGCTGTACCTTGTTGCTTGCTAGTTTATACCCACACCACTAAAACATAGCTCGGCAGCTGACGTCACAGGACGCGTGTAATGGGTCCCTTGCTGCTCGCTTGTGATTGGTCGCACTGCATTCAGTTTCTCTAGGCTGCACTGTGCTACTGGCTCCTGCTGCATGCACCGAGAATGTACAGTAGTGAGTAAGCGACAGCTTACCTTGCAACACTTCACCACATGCCACTGTTGGGCACTGAGCCTCGCAGAGTACAGTACCCATCAAAAATTAGTTTTCTGTGCAACATGTTGAGAATTGTCTACAATGGGCATGAAAGGGTTAATATATTATACTGGATGTTCGGAAGCTCAATACCCAAACTCCAGATATAATTTCTTTGGACCAATAGTAATACTAAAGCCCTATACATTTATATCAGTATATTTATTTTTGTACATAATAATTTGGGACACCCGAATTCCGCGAATTGATTTCCGTGCATGTTATATTTCAATTCTCTACGCGTATATCAGCAGTTTGCTTTCGCTTATTGGCCGCGTGTCTTTGAGAGAAAACATTTTATTACTTTACTGGCCAATCATAAATAGGTTACTCCGACACTGTACGTCTGTGATTGGCGAGTTAACACCTAAGACGCATAACACGCATATCATCCAGTCATGAAAGTGGGTCTGAGCTGAAGTGTTACGAAATACAACATGTCATGAAATTTTTTTATAAAATTATTAATGATTAATTATTAATAAATGTATTCAAAGTTGCAGTGTACGACGCTGCAGAACAAGGTCGTGCGATCATGCCTGTAGGATAAGTTGCATAGGTCGTAGGCGCGCGACAGTAAGTTATTACATACGCAGCGTCGCGCATCTACCTCCTTTGCAACTTATCCTACATGCATGGTCGCACAGTCCAGCTATTGTGCACCACAAACTATATCTAGAGTTTGGGCATTAAGTTTCCGAACAACCTGTATAGATATTTTAATCAATTTTTTTTTAGAAGTCTGGCAAGCAAGGAAATATATCACACGGCGTAAAATCACTGCTCGACCACAAAATACGTGAATGAGCATGATATACTTACAAACACCATTTATTCGGATTGAGTTTGCTGTAGTTACTACAGCACAGCTGATGAACTCTCTGCTGACGAGTGAACAAGACGCATGGCGAAGGCAATACGGAACTGCAAATGGAATGCTCAATTCTTCAAAGGCACGTATATCTGTTATATATATGTTTCGCAACTTAGTTTGTTGCAAGTGATTCTTTCGCTAAGTTATGTTTTTTTTTTTTGTGTTTGGAATTGTTAACTCGCCAGCCGGCAACCCAGCCAGTAGGGAATATTTCGCGGAACACAGGAGCCCATCACATCCGGTCCCAGAGCCTTGCGCAGCCAATCAGAGAGTGGGTGCCCTCATGTCAAAGGAACCGCCACGCCATTTCGTCTCTGTGAACTTATTTACTGTGTGAACCCGCCATTACTAGTGATAAGGCGCCTCCAAGCTAGACTCCACTTCCCTCTACGCGCTGAGCTTGAGTCGCAGAACTAAATACGCAGTGGAGTGAAGGTCTTTCGAGCCAATGAGGGTGAAGTGAGGTGAGTATGGAGCAGCGCCGGAATGCAAGGACGCCGGATACTGGAGATCCCCTAGAAAACCAGCAGACCAGTGCCGGCACGATCCCCGAATGTAAAAATCCAGGAGCGACCCCACCGGGAATAGAACCCGGTTCGCCTAGAGGTGTGACGCAAGTAGTCTGCCCACTACACCACCGCGGCCTTTGTTAAATACGTATACATAGGTGAAATGACACAGCTGTTCCTTTGATATGGGTGTGCTTTTTTTCTGATTGGCTGCGCCAGCCGCCTGGAGAACGCCTCGTGTTTGATTCGCTACTGCATGCTGCGACATATTCCCCACTGACCCTGACCTGCCAGCTGACGAATAAGTTAGCAGGCGCTGAGTGGCGTGCAGTGTGCCGACATGATGCTAGCCGGTGACGCCATTTTTCTGACGTGAGCGGATGAAGTTCGCGGTGCCATGGGCTATCCCCCCTCTGTACTCTCTAAGTACTACGTGCTTCAGCTGAGCTCACTTGCTCATTGACCGCCGTCGATGGCAGGACTGTTTAACCCGGCCGCACTGAAATGTCGGATGAGTTGAGGTCCAATGACTAGAGACCCGAAAAATTCGCGGATTCATTTCGGGACAGGCTAGAATTCGAAACACGTATGTTTATAAAACTTCAGCCATTGGTCCACGCGGTGTTTGACGCATCCTGGATAAGGCTGGCCCAATCGTCGCCTTCTACTGTGACAGCAGACAACCAATCTGCGGTTGATATCGACGTATTTGTACATAAGACTGGAGTCTCTAGCCTGCAGGTCATTGAACTCGCGAATTTTTTTGGTCTCTACCAATGGCACGTGAACTTAACACCCGTGTATGCTGCCTACCTTGATACAGAAGCACAACGTGAAAGAGTCTCTATTCATGAGTCACACAATACGACGTTGCTGCAACACAAGTGTTAGTGCATATTTTCAAAGGCAACACAGCACGCACGACAGAATCGCACAACCACGCTCACCAGAGCTCCAATGCTTTATTTCTTTCCGGTATGTCCCCCCACGAACGACTAACGTAGTTGTGCAGTTCGTTGTTTCGCTCGCCGATAGTCTCAGCTCTGCGATAGTTTGGGGTGGTCGCCGGGCGTGCTTCAACCACCGAGGTATTAAATATTTCACATATTTAGATTTTTCCTTGGTAGTTCTATGCTCACTGTCAGCAAGTTCTGCCATAGTTAGTTTTTACGTACTTGTGCAAGGAATTCCTTGTGAAGTAACCATGAAAACCATCAACGTCAAATCGAGTCTCTAGAATTTAACTGAAAACACGTGCCTCACGAACGCTCAGCTATGTTACTGCATGACCAGAAAGTCGCGATGATTCGCCGATCAAGCTCTGAAAACTAATTCCTGGCAGCAATAAAGCTGACAATAAACAGAAATGTCAATAGCGATATCGTTTCCCACTCTGGAGTAGATATTACTTAAGTAAACTACGCAATAAACAAGTCAATTTACTGACTGCTGGTGGCAGAAAGTATGTAATTTTAATTCTTTAAAGCGTATGCACTTATATATTCAGTGCTACGTTTATATGGAAATTTATTTTCTTTCAAAGACAAAATTCACACTTTTATGGTTTTAATTTTTTGCTGGACTTTAAAGGAATCTAAGTAAAAAATTACATGTTATCAACATTCCAATTCGTAAGAATTAAACTTTTCTTTTTAATGATTTCTCAAATGAACACGACGTATTGTAAAGCGCGTTACATCTGTCGCGCAACATTAATCGATGCGCAGTCGACACGCGACTACATTGGCCGACGGACAGAGAATCATAAACGTCGCAGAGTAGAGTAAACGTGTCTGGCGTAGCCACGACCAATAGGACGAAGGCAAGTGGAAATGCAGACAACCACACAACTGATACTGCTGAAGGGGCTTAAATCATGTCTTCAATGCTAATACACATGTGCCGTCCTTAAGTGAGTGAGTTAAGAGATTTGGGCGGCTCTTAACTTCGGGATCTTGAGAGCCGATGAGGGTGAAGTGAGGTGAGTATGGAGCAGCGCCGGCATGAGAGGAGGGGGTGGGGGGATATGGGAGATCCCCGAGAAAACCCGCTGACCAGCGGCATCGTCATGCACGATTCCCACATGGCCGTCCTAAAGGACTAATAAACATTTTACAGCATTTTCCACTTCTTGTAAGGAATTATTGTTTTCGAACTATTGAAGATAACAAATGGCAGTTGAATGAGTTTCAATTTCCCTACTAAACAATGCATAAAGATAGGAATAACACCAACAGACAGTAACAAGGCGTTTGCCTCCAGCAGTTCGTTAAATTTTCATTATTTAAAAGATCATTACACAATTTAACAGAAATTGATTCAATTACGTAACTGAATAATGATCGTGGCGTCATTTGTAGACAAACGTATTCTTATCAAATCACACAATTTGCAGGGTTTTCTTAGCAATCCGAAAATAAAAGTATAATACGTTATTCCAGGTAAAAAAATTTGCCATGACCATTAAATGAAGTGACGAAAGAAATACAACTTCAGTAACATATTAAAAAAACCCGTTGTTTAAATTTTTCCATTACAATGAAACTAATAAATTATTTAAAAAATACTTTGTACGAGACTTGTAAACAAGTATTTATAAATATGTTTGTATAAAATTTTGGTTCTATTCAGTGGAGGTATTAGTTTCTTAAGGCTGGTTCATTAAGGCCATTGGGGGACTGTGAAAATGATCGCAGCTTGAAATCACGTTACACTCATATGACATGTTGACTGAAGTGTACAAATGCCTGTCAGAACCCAGGGAAATCAACTTAGTCCCAGGCATATTGAGACTTGAGAAGTTCATCCACACCGCTGTAACGTCCATTACAGAACTCGTGTCTTATATCGCACCATAACACAATTAAAACTAACAAATTAAGAACTAAAGCTAATTATAACCACAAGCCAAAAATTAACCTTTTTTTTAGGCCAAATTGTACAAAATCAATTTTCTAATAAATTCGACAATAACCTCTTAAATTAAGTTTTCGTATAGTTTCGTAGTTCAAGCCATTACTTGCACTTAGCTCCATTATTATTATGAACAAATAACAGTTTTAATAATTACGTCTTGAACTATATAGCGGACAAAATTTTGATATTCTCTGTAGAATAACTATTAATAATCAATTATGTTATTTATAAAATACACATTATTTAACTTGAAATGATATAATAAATGTAATATACATTGTGTGATTAATTTTAAACTCAAAAATATAGCACGCATCTCTGGTACGGAGTTGCTGACAATTAAGACATGCTATAATTGTGAAGCCTAAATGCATTAAAATCACATTTGTTGGTCTCTGTTTTCCTATTTACAACCCTCCTATTGGTTTACATAAAACAGGATGTAGTGCACAAAGTTCATTACTGGTCGGCTCTTTGCAAATATAAGGCCGAGTTGAAAGTGTCCTAACCAAATGTTTCTTCCCACGTAGAATAATACACAATGCATCCTGTTCATTTGAGTGTTGCTGGCGTAATATTAAGCTGTGGAGAACGTTGTGGAAAATGCTGGTGAAGTGATATTTCTTCGGCCGTGCCCTCGGAGAATGTGTATGTCGTAATATTACGGCGAACTCCGTACAAATCAGCTCAAGTGAGGCTAGGCGACGTAATGTTACACCAGCAGCACCCAGAGTGCGCGCGTTGTGTGTAAGACGTAGCGTGTGCAGCTCACGTAGTGTCGTAAGGTCGACGAGAGGCGAGGCAGGTCGGGGAGGCCCCGAGCCCTAGCAGGAGGAGACATAGAGCTGTGTTGCCCGTAGCCCGCCGGCTGCGCTGAGCCAACAGTTGACGGCCGCCGAGACACACGTCTTACACCCAAGGTGACACCCGACAACCCGACACGACCACCCCCTTCCGAGCTGCACCCCTCGCTTCAGCGCGACGTGGGTCCTCCTCCCCACCAACCCCTTACCCGTTCACATAAGTACACACGCACACGGCCGTCCCTGCCGTGTGGGCGTGCCCGTTCTCTGATTGGCTGCGCGAGACTCTGGGAACGGGTCTTGTGTCCGACTGGCTGTTACGTGCTGGAAAACGTTCCCTATTGGCTGGGCTGCCACTGGTGAGTACACGTTACAGGCTGCTGATTGGAGAACGGTGCTCCAACATTTTGCTTGCGTGTTAGGCTGGAGATCAATGTACAAGCGGCCGTTTCACCCCTACTCTACATTCTTAAGGCGCCCGCGGTTTCAAGGCGACAGTTGTGTTCCTTAACCGCGTGGGGCACTGCCTATCTCTTTCGCCGCTGTATATATGCCGCAACGTGCGTCACGTGAGTGCGCGCGCCCCTCTTCAGTCTACAATGGGAGGGAGGGGTAACAGTGCGTGCAGTGGCTCGGCAGTTTTACAGTTTACACTTCTGGATAAGTTTTTACTTGCTTCTAGACAAGCGGTTCCCAAACTTTTTTTTTTAACTTGAGGCACACAAAATGCCAAGTTGTAAACGATGCCGCACACTTAAGCTATACATAAGTTTTCATGGTGGCATACACTGGGGGAAAAAAAAAAAAAAAGCCTCAGTATTAGTAGTCAGTTTTAAATTTAATCGATTTTAAATCACGTACTTAGAATTTTTTCTTCAGATCTAATGACATTGTCGCAGACGTTATTTACAGTACTTTCTTTGAATCAAAGCTAGGTAGGTGTGTGCGACTGCCTGGACATGTCATTACAAAATAAAGCCTACATAGCGTTTGTCATTGCATTTTTTGTTCTGTGACGTCACAAAATGTAGAAGTTGTTGTCGCTGGTGCATGGTCCAAGCGTGGTTATAGTCATAATTACAATGTCTTGTCTGGAGTGGTGAGCTTATTAAAAATAAAAACGTATTTTTTACTAAAACTGGAATGCCGTGTTTCCTAAATCTCAAGTTTAACACTTTACGCTAACCATTTAAAAATTATATTGTTTTATCTTTAGATAATTTATATTTAAAATTTCCAACACATTTATAATTCATTTAATTGCTTTAGTATGTTTAAAATTAATTGAATTTTAATTCAAAAGCCTTTATGTCCGTTTCTTGTATAATCTTAATGTATATCTCAGGTAGGATTATTTTATATTATCCTTTTTAAAACACAAGACATTTTCTTTTGGTCATTCCACCTGAAATCTCTAGGTGTGGCTGCACAATCATTTTATTTATTTTTTATTTTCATTCAATAGGTTACCGAACAACTAAACAGTACAATTTTTTTTTAAATAGTTTTATTGATAGGCTATTCACGGCAAAATGAGAACTTTTGAAAGACCTCTCATTTGGAATAACAGTCGATAAATATGTTTTATTTTAGCCTTGGACGTGAACTTCCGAATGCGGTGGAATATACATGCTGTGTTTATTACTTACATGACAATATTTATATTAAAAATGTGGTTTAAGGATACGAAATGGCTGAAAGAAAAAAATAACTAGAACCTCAAAAGTGCTCACTTTCCCGTAAACAGCCTATATCAAAAGCTATACCGCATTATCCCTATATAAGCATTTTATCTCTTCACAAAAACCATGCTTAGAGCAATTTAAAAATTTACAATATTGTAGGTTAAACACTCCGTATTCACAACAAATACAAATATAGTATTACATAATAACTTTGTATTCGTTCTCTGGAATGAGCGGTTATTGTTTCATTTCCTCTAAAATGTAGAATGTGACGTCTAGTGTTATTCGAGCGAGCGCTTCAGTTAACTACACATCAAAATTCTTTGTTGTAAGCATATGTTTATTATCTATGTTGACCTTGTAAGCTAACGTTCAATAAATATGTTAGTTGTTCACCAGAGACTTCAGTATATTTTAGTTCTAGCCTCATTAAATTTAATGCAGCGCTGTTATATGTATCATAAAATGAGTCAGATTATTTACACACATATATAGTGGGCATGTATGAAAATACTTATGTTTATATATATATGTATATGCTTGTATATACACTCACAATCACCACATTAAGATAAAAAATAAAATTTAATATTATTTACAAACAAATAAGAATTTCATACATTTTGAATCAGGCCAACTTAGCATTAGTTAAAATATTGGAAATAATATGGTTTAGCATATGTATAAACAAGTATTATGCGATTAAAAAACAATTTATTTATGGTGTATCACTGTCTTGAAAAGTCGCAAATCACTCTACATGGAACACTACAAATATTATAGTGCATTTTAGAAAAATTTATAATAACTATAAAATGCTACTATAATACGACAGACACCTCGCTAGTTTGTTTTTCCCCATTACATATTCCTAATAACCTACATATGTAGCAATAAATAATTGAATTACTGACCGTATAATTCTGAAATATACGTACATAATAAAGCATTCCGAAATTATATTGAAATAAATCAAAGACGTAACTAATTTTTGAAACCCAATTTTTATGTATAAATAATTGTAAAGAGGATTAAATCAGGGGAGCTATATTATATGTATATATATGATAAATTTGTCATTACATTAATCTCACCCCGACCCACCCAATTTTATCATAATAATTGAATGACTGTAGGCGACCGTCTTGGTGTAACGTGACGACTGATAGTGCAGATGTTCCAAGTTTGTCTTCCAAGCACGGCATAGATGTGCTTGTTGTCCTTGTGTAAGTTAGCTTGATTGTGCTTCACCCCACCTTCCTCCTGAGAATAACGTTCAGCTACACGAAACTTAGGATGTGACACGTGGAGTGAATCGCAACTGGATCACACATGAGAGTGTACAATCAGTTTGGTTTCGAAAAGATAACGCCCCGCGAATTTACTGCACAAGGATATGCTATTGCGATTTATCTTCTTCCGACATTTGGTTCAGACGGCAACTTCTCAAAATTTCAGGAAATAATTAAATAGTTCTTGCCCCAAAGACCTCTGACAACATGTCATGAATTCACGCCACCGCTCCTTGGACTCGTATTGGAATGATGGTTCCTCTGTTAGTTTCCCCAGCTCTGTTTCTGGAAAATATTGGACAAATATTTGCAATGTTTCTTTCCCATGCTTTTTTTTTTAACTTGGAAACAGTATACGTACAGGAAGCCCTGATTAATGTTCATACTTCAATATACGGCCAAAGTAGCGCAATGTAGTTGCATTTTTTTTTGGTTATATTGAGTCCCGGAATGCGATCGCAGTTCGCCGACTTGCCGGGATGAAGAAACGAGGTCAGATAAGCCTGCTACCTGCCCCCCCNTCACACCACTCATCTACCACTATCAAGCTTCCGCCCGCCAATCGTCCAAGTTACACGCTGCAGCACGAGTTTTCCAAACAAAATGTTTAATTACAAGATGCCACGTGTCTCCCTTTGTTTAAAATGATAGTGTGTCAGCGTCTGGTACTTTTCTAAGTAGCTCATCTCAGGCAAGACTCATACATAGCTTATCACAAAATTTAACCTATAGCCTGAGATCTGTGACGTTTCGAATGTTTCAATCCTTTGTATCTCAACTTTGTAAACATTATATAAGAATTTTGGTGCTACTGTTGAAGAGTACTCTCCAAAATCTGCAAGATTATTTTATTGTTTGAAACCGATATCACAAAAAATACAGAACCAGCTAAAATATTATATTTTACAGGTAAATTGCGTATCCCGCAATTGCTGCCGTCGGGGATGAAGCCCGGCCTTTCAATCCCATGTAAAGGACATTTCGCCTCAGTGCGTTAATTTTAAAGATAGGCGTTTCAAACAAAATGTATTCTTCCGCGAATTTTTTTTAGGAGAAGTTCTCTCAGCGGATATGTTTCCGTAACTTGTATAGTCTGTTTGCAAGGAATTTTGAAAATTTATGTTTTACGAACAGGGCATAATGCCTATTTATATTGAAAATATATAATCATACGGATCTTCTCATAAAAAATTCGCGAAGGATACATTTCGTCTGAAGCGCCTATCTTTAAAATTAACGCACTGAGTCGAAATGTCCTTTACATGGGATTTCTTATTTAAATTTCACAGCTGCCAGGCGGTAGGCAGTGCCCTTAAGTACTCTATAATAAAATGTTATAAATTTTAAATAAATTATTTTTGCATATATACTGAGATAATGATTTTTGTACGTTGTTATTCGAAAAAAAAACAGTCTTTATTAATTTACAACATGTAGAACGTGAAGTGCACAGATGAAAATAGAATAGTCCTATACGATACGAAGTGTTCGAATTGTGTAACATCTCTTTCTTATCAATAATTTTGAAACGGTACGGCACTTTAACATAATTCCACTTCGGTCACCGTTGGACACACGCCCTAGCATAAACATTGTTTGTGTATGCGAGCGTGTGCACACAAGAGCTGAAAACTAATTCGACCGACTAACAGTACCTGCTCAATAAGTTGAAAACACATATCGTTATATCACAGACTATCGCAACTCAATCGCAACTCAAAATGTCACATATATGGTAAACTATTAAAAAACAGTTGTCTTTTTTCATAATATTTTTACAGTAATATGGTTAGCAAGTAAATTTGAAGAGTTAAAACTATGTTAATATATAAAAATTTGTGCAATTACTTCCAAAACACATGTCTGAGTGGCTATGAAATGTTAGTTTACTTATTAAATATGTTTTCCGAAATGCAAAACAAATTTAGCTCGAACCCGAAAGTTTAAAAAACAAGTTGCGATTGGTCGGAGTTGTTCAGGTTGGTCCTCTGTACATCTCTGAAAAAGTCCCAAGATATCTGGTTGCGGATTTCCCTCCATTTTGAAAAGAAGTCTGCCATCTTAGATGTTTACATGCATTCCCAGAAACTTTTACTGTGCGTAAACTATTTGTTCTACAGAGCTGTTCTATTTACGATTAGTTGCTACTGAGTTGGGCTATCACATGAACACAAAAATACATATTTTTGATTTTATATAATACAACTACACAAATAAAAAAAAAAATCCTTTCTTACAAAGAAAATTATGATATTTTCAAAAATAGCTTGTAGAGCGTAAATAATACTGTCGATGTTGTGTCACTCAGTATATTTTCTTTCAGAACCACTGAAATGACAGGTCTTTGTTACTGAGCGTGTGCCTTAAGTTTGCAATTAAGGTTTACAGATGCGTTCACGAAAACCGTTACTGTGCATAAACTATTTGTCCTGGGCTGCTCTTTTTTTAATATTCGTTGCAAATGAACCGGAATATAATTTGAAAGTATGTATATATATGTATGGGTTATTTTATATAACAAAGCTACACAAATAAAAAAAAAAAATCATGGGGGAATTTGTGAAACTTTGAAGTATTGCTCTTCAACCAAGCATGTTATCGAAAAAATGTTTAATGAAAGTAGTATAACATACAAATTAGTGTCGGTATGGAGTTTTATTTTAAAACGATTCAAATAACAGGACTGTGTTTATGAGCGTGCGCTGTGGTCGTCAGGTCTGCATATGCATCTGGTAGTTGGGAAACATGCTTGATGACATCTGTATTGTTAATAAATAAAAGTTATTCCTTCTTATAAGAGCAAAAGTTTAAAAACTCCATAATTAATCTGGCATTTGTTAATGACAACCGAAATTGTTTATGTAAATGGTAAAAAGGTTGAATAATTTCTTGGGTGCCCACCCCTCGGATGAATGTGTGGTTTTTGTTAGTACTGGGGCGTACTAGTGCGAACCGGTTAATTCTAGAACTTTGCAAAGTGGTGGGCCACCACCTCGCGCCGCTTCACTCAGTCGCTTGTTGTTCGCGCATGTGCCCGTAGTTGCTCACGGTATTTCAGAGCAGCGCTTGCTGTTGAGTGCCATGCTAGCGACGCACATTTATTGTTTGACTCAGCAGGCGAATTTGCCGTGTTACAATGTTGTTGAAACAGTTTGCATTCAGTTGATTGCTTTGCAGCTGCAGTTAAACCGCTAGCAAATGTCTCGAAGGCTATTAAAGTACATTGAAATGATGCCATTGTCATCCCGAAGCAACTTTTTCTCAGGTTGTGTGGATAGTGCGCAGCGACGAAGGGCGCTGAAATAAGTGCATATCGCCCGTCGCTCTCATATATTTGAGATAAGTCGTAACACAGTAGGCGTACTGGGAAGTTTGCCTAGGATTATCAGGATTTAGTTTATACAAAATATTTCATTTACGTTGAGTAGAATTAAATTGCGAAGTTTGAGTTATGATTTAGTTATTTATTTATTTTTAATAATTTTAAATTATTATATAATTAAAGTTTTATTATTTTTATTTATTTTAGTATTTTATTTGAAAAAATATTTTTTGTTATAGTTTATTTGTTATGTGAGGGGACATTTTTATTTTTTTTAAAGTAGATATTTTATTGTACCTTTTGTATCAGGGTAAATTAAATTTATGTTATTAATATATTAATCTCGAATTGATTTGATTTATATTATTATGTTAGTTATACTTATATATTTATTAATTATATTAATATAGGTGTTATATGTTATTCGTAAATCATTATATCTAGTTTTCTAATAATTGAATTCGTATCTGCTGTGTGAGCTCGCTGCATATCCACCCGCGCTGTTTGACGACGTTTCTATTTGTAAAGGAAGCAAGGTATCACTCATTCCAATACTTGAGAAGTTTTCCACCATCTGAGGCCAATGTTCCTGATGGTGCTACTTATATGGTGGCCATCTTTTGCACCAAGTTGTTTGGCTTCGTCAAGATACCTACAGACGAATTTGTGAGCAGTATGATCGGTTTGTTGTGCAGAGATACGGGCAACGCCACCTGGTGTTCTATGGATATGGCATGGCAGTTATGAAGGTTTCCGAACACAAGAAAAGAAGTAGATACTTGGCGTCCGTGGATGTAATTATCGAGAATAGTGTCCTTGTAACCACAACACAGCAGGACTTCTTTGCAAATCCTGTGAACGAGGCAAGACTGAGCTCCCTACTGAAAGTGCATCTCGATGTCGCTGGTTGCCATGTGAACCACGCCGCATGTGAAGTTGACACACCCACCGTGGCAACAGCAATGCACACTGCAATATCAGGAGTGTCAGTGCTCGTTGGTCAGGACACTGATCTCCTTGTATTGTTGGTTGCTCCGGCTACAAGTAATGTCGCCATGATTATTCCTGGGACAAGCAAACTTCCTGATCAAGTTTTCAATACCAGAAAACTTCAAGAAGGGTTGGGTGACGTGGCACAATATCTTCTCTTCCTGCATGCGTTTGCAGGTTGCGACACAACGTCTGCGATTTTTAATAAAGGAGAGAAGGCCGCTTTCGAAAAGTTCCATGGAAATAGAGCTATTCGTCAACATGTAAGCATCTTTAACTTCCCGGTTATGCCACCAGAGAGCATAGCTGCAGCTGGTGGAACTTTCTTCCTGTCTTTGAATGGAACGGCAGGAATAAAATATATAAACATTGGAAGTCAAGGCATGTAGCTACGAACAACAGCCAAGCAGGATATCGACGCCAATTTCAGTTTGGTCTCTCGCCTTTAAACCAAAGCAGCAGCGAGGCAGCGTTCCTTTCGCGTTTATCATCAGGTGCAACAGTGGCAAGGTGTACAGAATTGCGACCCATCAGTCAGGGCTGGAGGCTTGATGAGAACAAGGGGTTTGTTCCCACACCACCTTTTTTGGACTATGCTCCAAAGAATCTTCTTCGACTAATTTGTTGTAAATGCAAGAAATACTATGAAAGAACTGCAAGTGTCGGAGAAGTTGACTGACTTGGACTCCAATGTGTGGTAAGTGTGCAGCAACGTCTGTGATGAAGACGACGACGACCTACAGCCAAGCACGTGGTCAAGTAGTGTCGACGTTCATGACGGCGATGTCTCCGATAACACACCGCTACCACCAGCACAGTGGCAGCCTCGTGCCTGAGGCGAGTTCTACAGAAATGCGTGGTAATATGTAAACATGTAAGTAGCAACGTACTGAGATATGGACATATTGAATACACGTAAAAGTAGTCCCATCGTGCAGGATGAGACATTTATAATCGAACACTTGAACTTGCTGCATTCTCTGTCGTTCATATGCTGTGCTCGGTGCGTCGCGTCACTGCACACTGTACAACCCCCACCGAATTACAAAAAATGATGGGTCAGTTTGATAAATTAAATTTGATTGTGAATTAGATGTGGTCTTTAATTCAAATTTAATTCGTGTCAATGGTTCGTTGTCGTCTCTCAATTTCACCAAAGTCCGTTCTGCAAAACTTTTAACAAATAATTCAATTAATTTAGAATGATGTAACTTTAAAACAATAAATCATTTATATTTTTAACAACCAGAAGTATATTTTCGAACTACTATGTGTAGCTTACATGCTTACCAGGGCGCCATAGTGCATGCCCAAAACCACAGCCCTGCCGTTTTAATGGTTTTAAAATAAAATGTACAGAATAACTCCATACTGACACTAATTTGTACGTTTTACTACTTTGATTTAAAAGAATTTTCGCTAACATGCTTGGTTGAAGAGCAATAATTTAAAATATCACAAATTTCCCCATAACAATTTAATCTTTTTTTTTTTTTTCAAACTGTATTGTCAGTATTTTTTACGTTCTATAACTTTTGTTTGAAAGATTTTTTGATGCATTGCTTCATTTAAGAGTAATATTTGAAAATATCACAATTTTCCCCACCGGAAAGGTTTTCTTTTTTTTTTAATTTGTGTAGCTTTGTTATGTAAAAAAAAATAGTATCTGTAAATGCATGTAAAAATCCAAGATGGCTCACTTATTTTTCAAACTGGCGGACCACCCGCAACCAGATGTCTTGGAACTTTTGACGATATGTACAGGACACCTACCCAAACAAATCCTAACCACCCTCAGCTTGCTTTTTTAACTCCCCCCTCATACGCTAAATGTTGTGTACTATAATGCTGAGTAGGATATAAAAGTTCTCTTGCAAAAATTATTAAACTGAGTGTGCACGGATGCGGTGCGTTGTCCATTTGGTGTAATTTTCTGTACTTGGTGAAGCTTTGTTAGCACGAGCGGAGGAATGGCCTGGCTGGAAGTATAACTTTAGCAGGGCTTTAGAATAGTTGGAAGTAATCGTGAATGGAATACATAATGTTATGATTAAGTAAATGCGGACTATGCCGGCGAACTGCAACAAGACGTTGGTAACCAGGCCAGCGAAGAATCCGAAACAATTTACAGTCTTTAAAACATAGCACAGAAGCACCAGTGGTTCTCGGCCCAACCCCCCNAACATTCGCCGGTTGTACGGTATTTGGGACAATTACGCTACTAGACACTATAAAATACTCATCAACACTTTGTACTGGGTCTGTCTGTAGACCTACGTCGAGAAGAAGCCCTCAAAATGCCGCTCGTCGCTTCCCGTCTCGATATACAACCTACGGCAACGATTACGATAATCATGTATTGTAAATGATTAGGTTCTCCATCGCCAGTAGCTTGTATTTATTGTAACTTGGAATAATTCTATTAAAGTTTCTTCCGTCATTATAAGTAACTTCAGTTTAGTTAACCCTTCCATGTCCAGCATAGAAAGTCGTCAACATTTTGCACAGAAAGCTAATTTTGACTGGTGCTGTACATTGCGAGGCTCACTGCCCAATGACGTTCCTTGCTGCTGCTCTGCGTCATGACTGGTTCATGTCTCTGATCACGTGGCACAAAGACTACAGCTTATCAGGTGTGATAACGAAGCATGTTATTTGCCCGCTTTAGTACCACGCACATAAAAAAACTTTCTAATTTGCAACACCAGAAATTATAAATTAACCATCTCAGACATACTTTAATCTACAGTTTCAAGCGTTGCAAACAAAAAAAATGTTACGATGCGTGCTGTACTTAAGTCAACACAACACTTGCTTCGTCGTCACAAGCAATGAGTTGTAGGCCCGTAATGTTCGGCTACAGTTATATAAAGCAATACGACCTAGACCAGTAACGGTTTGCGAATCATTTACCCGAAGGTAAGATCATTGGACATTGAGCTTCACAGCGCAGGCCAGGAATTACCTACACGTGTGTAATGAACGCAACTGTGTTCCCTGGGTCTGACGGGTGAATGTGGGACTGAAATGGTTAACACAATCCTCCCCCCGTCTAAGTATAGAATCATAAGTAGGACCAGTGACTTTTCGCGTAAAAATAGGAGCACACAGTAGACTTCAATACTATATACACACCTCAGCTGTTGTNGACCAGTGACTTTTCGCGTAAAAATAGGAGCACACAGTAGACTTCAATACTATATACGCACCTCAGCTGTTGTAGTACCTCCATTGGCTGCCGGTGCCGTGTCCGTCTTTGACCAAGCCACTCAAGACTAAGTAACTCCGACACTTAACCTTCGTGATTCGTTCGCAAACGGTTAACACGGGCCAGAACATTTTTTTAGCCAATCAAAGAAGCTGGACGACCCTACAGTGCTTTGGACTGTACCTGGTCTCGAAATCTTTTCGCGAGATGTCACTGCCCCTAATCACAAGCGTGCCCTAGTCCCTAGCACGGAACATAAAAGCCACGACAACAGGCGGTAATGTAGAGTAGAGTGCTCACCTGCACAGTGGACGACAGCGAGGTCTGCGGCGGGCCCGCCTGGTCCCGGGCTCGCACCACCAGGTTGTACAGCGACTTGGCCTCTCTGTCGAGCGCCCTCGCCGTGTACACAGTGCCGTTCTGCGCGATGCCGAAGTCTTGGTTCTCGTCGCCGGACACGATGCTGTACTCGATCCTCCCGTTATCCCCTGCGAACAAGCATACACACGCACACCGGTCAGTCGATCACTCCACTTCCGAACCTCCGTCGTGCCCAGGGCGACACTACAGACGCCCTTTAGAGCCACTTTTCCCTGAGGTTACAGCCATGTTGCCAACCCCCAAAAAAAAACACAATGCAATTTTTTTCATCTTAAAAAATATAAACACAGGATAAACCAAAATACATCTTCTTAGTTTATAAGTACGAGGTGATTAGAAATATAATTTCAGTTGTAATATATAGCAAATTACACAACGGTAATTTCGTAACTTCACTCTGTAGTTGCACAGTTGCTACCCTGTCCCACGTGCTTTGTGACTTGCCTGCTGTTATGTTCACCGAGGCGAAATCGTTGATTTTCAATTAGGTTTTTTAGGAAGACATTGAGAAAATGAGGAGTCACCAATTTTCGATGCTAAATTGTAGAAAGTATTGCAAGCCGATCCCCAAAATAACATATACCAGTTTCAAACCGGGGGAACAGCAGGAAAAACGTAAAGCAAAAGTCGTCACCTAGACGACGTTAACCTTGACGAATATGGGTTTCCTTAGACTGTCTCATCAAGGTAACCAATATCTGAATTCATAACTTTCCATCGCACTGACGCGCTTTGACAAATGTTGGTTTGTTGGCAATACAACTGAGACTTGTTTACATTTTGCAGCTGAGCTCGACGCAGTACATTGCAGTGTCGCCTCTGTAATTCACTCGCTCTGTGCTTGCAAAGAAAACAATACATCACTGCACCAAGACCGCTTGCGCTGCGCCAAGCGGCCATACCTGCAAACACAGAGGCTGTGACGTAGGTAATACTTGACCAAGCTATCTGTGTTACCGGGGAGGGGTGGGGGTCTGAGCACTAGCGTAGCTCTTTACAGGGGAAGAACAACTCTGAGCATTGCTGACGAGAATACGGGAGCAAGAGGTGCTGTCACCTCTCCACTCTTCAGCCAGGAAGGGTTTCGCCCTCCTGTGAGTTGATGAACTACTAGTTGGCCACTACTTCAGTTTGTAATAAGTATTTATAACTTATTGTAGCCTCCTGCATCACTCTTTTTTTTTTTCTAAATATATCACGTTTATACTAAAAAAAACAGCAATACGTCAGTATAAATTATTTTATTTAAGTATTTAAAATTTTGGTCTACATGAAATAAGTTTTACTTATGTGCGTAATCACACGCACAGACACACAACGCACAGTACGAGAAGATAACGGGATGAGAAAGGGGGGAGGGCGTACAGAGATGATATTTAAATGAAGATGGGAACGGTCACAGAAAATTTGAGATTTTCCGTCCTGCTGGAAACAAGTAGTCAGCAACCTGTGGTGGGGGAAATCATCAGTATTACAGTCATTTATCGATATGACGGTCAATGTCACAGACCGCGGGTACTAATGTTGTTTCTTGGCGAGGCCGTGTGACAAGGCCCACGAGCACTATGGCATGGCCAAGGAGCTGTATAGTGGAAGCTGGGACAGGTTCATGTGTGGACAGATTGCATCTGCATTTCAACTCCCACCGCTGCGAAACCCATCAGTAGGGGGGTGAGATTTCCCAATAAATAGATCACGAAGCAGAATTTCTGAAATATTGCAAATGCGATATGGTAAAACAGCGTTGAGCAAAATATTCCATATTGCGATATTCCTCAGCGATATTAGTGTGATCGACATTTGCGGTGCCAATATTTGCTATATCGGTGATGATAAACAACGTTCTAACGTAAAATCCTATCCACGTTGTATTCAATAGTTGTATGTTGTCTGCATAAGCGAATGCGCCGTACATCTGCGTGCACAGAAATGCCAAGTTCCAGCCCGGGTGTGAGAACCTTTGTTTACTATAGCAGATGTGAAACGAACCGAGTGAAAAGAAGGAAGTTGAATTACGAAATAATTGATAAGATGTTCCCTGTGCCTTGAAAATAATGGTTTTTAAATACAGAATGTGGTAAATTAAGTTATGGAGGAATATGTGCAAGTTCAAGATAGTAGGAGTATATCGCCCTTAACGTCTCGTCGATAGCGAAGTAATTAGAGTCATGTGAACTAGAGCACGCCTTTCCGTCTACCTATGCATGCATGCATGCATGTAAGCATGCGTGTATCCCAGAGTGTTCCTCCTAACTAATCATTTTTGGATCCTTCCATTATAATTGACTTACTTCGTATTTTTAGTCAACTAATTTTTGAATATATCTAATGTTTATTTCCACTACATTCAGTACCTGCATTTGCGGAGATACGTTCATTCATAAAACTATCCTGTTTTCTTGCTCTGTAGCACCTATGAGTTTGGATAGTTAAATACCTATAAAACAATACAACAGGTTTTGACCTCAATTTGTGTACTGGCAGCCTACCTAATGAGGTTGTTCAATTTGTTAATTTTAATCTCTTTCTCCAACCAAGAGGTTTGAAACAGCAAAACCGAACTAAAGAGAATAAAACAATAACAGCCTGATAATAAATGCCCTACTTTCAATAAATGATAAGCTGTGCAATCTGCCTTTTCGAAAAATAGTGCATCCTGAAATGGCGAGTCTATTTATCATATCTCCGAAAACTATCTAGGTCATTCTTACCAAATATGGTGCACAGAAGTGCTATATAATTACGGAATTTTAGTATTGCAGACATTTTCCCCTCCGATATAGACAACTCAGGAAACTTGCAATGTAACACGCTATTTCTCATGTAACACGCTATTTCTCAGGAACCATCAAACCAATCTGAGGCAATAACAATTTTCTGTAAGTCATATTATTGTATTGTATTCTTGCGCACGAGCAGCGTTAATAAGTAGCAGTTGATATATTTTTAATAATTACATTATTTATTTTAAAACTGACAGTTTTTTTTTACTTTGTATGGTGAAGCACAATATAATTTAGCAGATTCAAATACAACTTTCCAGTGGGCAGATAGTACCTAGTGAAACAATACAGTTCTCAAAGTTCTAAGGTTCACCTTAATTGTTTTAGAAAACTAGAGTCACTTGAATATATAACGCATACGGACACCCGATTTTCGCGAAAAGAATTCACGACTAGTTTTATTTCACAACAATTTAGCTCAGATCCACGTTCGTGATTGGATGTTTTCCGCGTCAACACGCATTGAGTGTGCGCACGCGAATCACAGACGTACAATGCTGGAGTTGCCTAAATCTGATTGGCCAGTCAAGCGGGGAAATGTCTTCTCACAAAGCAAACTACTATACGGTCCACGTAGTTTTTAAAGCTAACGTGTGCGGAAATATTTTCGCTAAATACGGGTGTCTTTAAGAACTAGGGACAGGAAAGTTCCGTGTTTTGAACGACCTGTGCGCTGGACTATGCGTTCTCGAGCCTCAGCTCTCTGTTGATTGGCTGCTGCCCCAGTGTGCGACCAGTTTTACCTCAGGCCAGGTGGCGCGGCATTCGGGGCGTGTTTCCTTGCAGGTCTGCCATTGGCTCAGAGTTCACCTGGACGTGTCTAAGAGACTGTGGTTGAATTGTAAACACAACAGGAACGTACATGAGTTTGAAGTCTAACTTGTCCTATAATGAATTTGCGAAACATTCCAGTTCCTAGTAATAACTAAGGGCAGTGACATTTCGCGAAAAGATTTCGAGACAAGATAGATCCAAAGCACTGTAGGGTCGTTCAACTTATTTGATTGGCAAAATACTGTTCTGGCCCGTGTAAACCGTTTGCGCACGAATCACGAAGGTTCAGTGTCGGAGTTACTTAGTCCTGAGTGACTTGGTCAAAGACGGACACGGCACCAGCAGCCAATGGAGGTATAACAACAGCTGAGGTGTGTATATAGTATTGAAGTCTACTGTGTGCTCCGATTTTTACGCGAAAAGTCACTGGCTCTACTAATAACGCATATAGTCTAGATGTAATATTCTAGTATTCTCTGCAATACTGTGCAAAGCTTTCTATGAGCTTATATTGTGGGGTGTAACTAATATACGTGTAGGTGTGCTGCCTGTTTAGAGACATTCTGCGTGTTCTGGGCGTTGAAGCGCGGAAGCTCTCAGGGCAACACACACACCTCACTGCACGAGGTTCTGGGCTGGTGTTGTTCCTACCTCGACAATGTGCCTATGTGCCCATAAGGGACTCTCACTTGTCAACATATCACTATTGTTTTTATCGAGTAACAATAAATATAAATGTTTGTTGCACGTACAATTATTTTCGTTGGGCTGAGTTGAGTTGAGAGATTTGGGCGGCTCTTAACAACGAGGTCTTGAGAGCCGATGAGGGTGAAATGAGGTGAGAATGGAGCAGAGCCGGAATGCAAGGGCGGGGGAAACGGGAGATCCCCGACAAAACCCGCTGAGCCGGAACATCGATTCCCACTTGGGAAAATCTGGGATGACACGGCCAGGAATTGGACCCGGGTCGCCTGGCTGGGAGGCAAGCGGTCTAACCGCTTAGCCACCGCGGCCCCTTATTTTCGTTGGGATTTTAATGTATAGAGATTACGTCAAATCATCCGCTTTAACAATTTTCAACCTAACAAATATTACACAAGGACATTCAAGAAATAGACACTGGCGTGCATTAGGATGGCGTTATTTAAGTGCTGTTCATAAGAAGACATGACTCGAAAATATTAAACTTCCCCTCCCCTTATGCCATGGAGCTCTGCGCTGCTTTAAAAGTCTAGGCAGGCGGCCTGTTTTAAAACAAAATATACTAATTTAAAATATTGTAAAATTAAAAATATGGTGTACTATATCTCATATATCTGGAATAAACAAGTTTGTGTGGCATAATTTTGTTCAAAACTTACTTAGAACATAACTCTCCAGAATAGTGTAAAGAGTCGCTAAAAATTTAAGATATGCATGCTCTAAATGTAGATCTGTATATGTCACCAATCTACATGTTTTTAAATTCCATCGAGATACTATGATCCTAAACGGTGGCCTTGACAAATTTTAAACTGAGAGATCGTATCTGTCGTTCCACAAAGCAACTGAAATCAAACTTGACTACTTGAACATTTCATAAAAATTTCCATTTCACAGTCTGAGTCTTCCATCGTAATGAAAGATAGTGTCTACCGTAAGTCATTATTTTAAGGAATGGTTAAAGTGCATACTTACTGGAAAATGTATAATACAACAGGTAAATGTCTACAGCAACAAACTTACATTTCTTTTCCAACCATAGTTAATGCAAGTTTTCAAGATGTTATTTATTTTTTTATATCTTAGGACTGATTAACTTTTTTTTAAACAAATGTGTCATACAGCAAGATGTGAATAGGGATCTTTGGTAACATAGACAGATTGGCCAATCAAGTAGGAAAATGTCCTCTCACAAGAACACGTCTCCAATAAGCAAACGAACGCCGCTGGTGCGCTCGTATAGTACTGAAGTCTAGCATGTGCGGAAATCTATCCGCGAAATCCGGGTGTCCCTATTTATGAGTAGGGTCTGGTAAGCTTCGAGAATTCATTCTACGGACAAGCTAGACTTCAAACACGCGAGTATTTCCGTTGTTTGCAATTGGATCGCGGTTTATTAGACGTGCCCAGGTGAACTCTGAGTCAATCACACGCCTGCAAGGAAACGAGCACTGAATGCCGCGCCACCTGCGCTGAGGTACAATTGGCTGCACGCTGCGGCCAGCTTTCTAGCTGAGGCTCGATATTATATAGGTTTGTTGTCTGCAGGGGGGGGGAGGGGCTAGCGTGCACGTCTCTGTACATATAGGTTTCTACCGTATGACTGGAAGGGTCAATAATCACGTTGGTGGGGTGCAGATGCTCGGGAAAGAAGTTGTCCCGGCGCGGAAGAGAGAGTGGACGCAGGCGGCGTCGCTGAGTAATGCGGAGCAGCCCCCTGACCCAGTTGCTGATCGTGACAGTAACCCGGATACAGCGGCCACGGGGGACACCTCGCTGGACCAGGGATGCTGCACGCCTCCTCTGCCTTACCTTACCGACTAAATGATACAACCGCCCCCTCCCCAGTTCTCGACACACACGTCAACCTGCCACCCCCTTCTTTTTTTTTTTACTCCCTTACCACTCCTCCCTCTGGATCTCATTCTTTTCCTGTTCCTCTCTCTTTTGCTTTGTTTGCCTCTTCGTTCCGGAATCGTGTCTGCTAACGATACACCCAGGCAGGGGAGATCATTAAATGCAAGGGAGGGAGACGGGGATAGCGTGCGTCTCAGTCGCACTCCTGCCGATGGTCTGGTAAGATAAGGTCGCGGCTCGCCGTCGCTCCTCGGAATAACTCACCTGCTAGCTCCGTCTCTCTCCGGACATGTCCCGCGCATCTTCCGTCTCCGTCCTGCGTGCGCGCGCCTTTGATTCAACGCATCGCCTTACTCGAACTTTAAAGGACTTCGAGTTTCCAGCTTTGTTTTTCTCAATTTTTTTTACCTCCCTTTAACTTGGTCGCCGGATTTTTTTCTTCTTTTAATTCCCCGTGTTCTTTCGAGTTATAAATTTCAAGGTTTTTTCTTCTCTCGCGAGGAACGAGAGAAACTTTAGACTTTTAAAATAGAATAACGGGGACTTTTTTGGTCCTCGTTCGCCACGGAGAGAAAGACTAAAGGAATAAAAAAAGAGAAACGATATTTAGAAAAATGCCATTGTGTTTTATTATAACTGCCAGCGAATCATTTGTGAACTTAATTTATTTGAGCCGAGTAGGACTTCGGGAAGGCCGAATTTTTTTACTGGTTCAGCAGGAACTTTGGAAACGGCTTATGAAAAAGGAACGGCTGGTGTTTTACAAGTTCCCTCGTTAGTTCCTCGGAATGCCATCAAGGAGAAGCTTTACACACCTCCACGCCGCAGAGGCGAAGAGGCTCTCCGAGCACTGAACATAACCGCTCTAGACGGGACTCGAACCCAGGTGCTGCTGTTGCTGCCCAAGGTCTTTACAGGACAGAGCCCACGCGATCAACAGTTCGAGCAAAACCTATACTTACTAGTACATTAAGAAACTACGTTTCAAAATAAATTCTGATACTGCGGCGTAATAAAGAATGTATGCACTTAGCAATAAAATCTCGGCTTAGTCACACACCTGCATTTTTTTTTTACCTGGACACTATTAATCCAAGACAGGAACATTAAGGTCTTGATGCGACTGGAAGTTACACGCAGCAAGTAAATATATTTCCTTTATTTATTTTTTTTTTTTTTTACGCTACCACGCTCACGAGAGACTTGAAACATTTCTACTTTTACGAGGAAATTTAGTGAGAGGCGACTTGACGGGGTGGTTATTTCACGTCGACGTAATTTGTTATTACGTCGAGACGACGGCTGCGCCGGGGCTGGAAGACCTGAGGCCTGGGAATGACACGTCACGGGATTTGGCAGCTTTCGTCTCGGCACCTGCGCGCGCACATCAAAAGCCGGCTGGCTCGAGACGTAAGGGGAAGGGGAAGGGGGGGGATAAAAAGCGACCGCCACGAGAGGTTTTTGTCGCCATTACTTATAATAATTCCATTCTCGGGCACCCACTTGGCCGTCCCTGCGGTCGAGTGCGTCTAATGGGTAATAGTTATTTCATATTTCAGGCGAGAGAGGAAAGGAAGGAGGAGANACAACAATGTAATCAATCATGGAGTGCGCGGTAACACGCGCTCTGTCTCTGTCGCACGGCGGCCTGGGAACCGTCTCCCCCCTCCCCCTTCTACCAACTCCGGAGGTCGACGTCACGAGATGGCAGCTCGTGACGCGAGCTCGGCCCGCTCCGCCAGTAATTACGTGAGAAACAGTTCTGGCCGACACATACCCGCCCCTGACAATCTAGGGTCGTTTCCTGCCCTCTTAGCTCCCCGAGTGTTCTCGCCAGCAGAACCAGGCCACGTGTGTCCAGAGTTTGCTGCGATGAACGGAGGTCGCGGCGCGGTAGTGTAGCAAACACTACTCGCCCACCACGAAGGAGAACTGGGTTCTATTCCTAGCGGGGTCATCATAGTCACTTCGAGGATTTTCCGTTGGACATCCCGGAATACACACGAATCTGCTAGGAGTTTAGTTTTTAAACCTAGGTTGTGGTTTGTTACGTGTGAAATTTGAACGATGTTAATTGTGTTACGGACATGAAATTGACAAGTTTTAAACGACCTGTGGGGTATGTATTTTCCAGCCTCAGCTTTGTGTTCATTGGCTGTTGTTGCCCCAGTGTGTAGCCAGTTTTACCTCAGAACAGGCGCCACGGGATTGCAGATCTGTTATTGGCTCAGAGTTCACCTGCACTGAGAGAAAAGCCAACACTATAACTGTTTGCACGTGGTTAAAAAGTATATTTTGTTGCCCCCAAAAAATATTTTATTAAGTAAACCAAACTTGAAAAGAAAAAAAATGAACTTTGTTCATCTAACAAAATACATGCTTCAATTAACAAGACCTCTGTGTTGAGCTGAAAGAAATTAGACTGTCACTAAAATATTTAATTGTATCAAATCTGTATATAGTTTGGCGACTCATTTGAGAGAATTCGTACGAAAATGCAGCTAGTGTGTTTCTTAACATTTTTTGTAGCAGTTAGGATAGTAGGAGTGTTTGCCAGTGAATTTATTAATGCTTAATAATAGTACACTGAGTAAAAAAAAAACTGGTACACCTGCCTAATATAGTGTAGGGCCCCCGCGAGCACGCAGAAGTGCCGCAAGACGACGTGGCATGGACTCGACTAATGTCTGAAGGTATGCAGGAGGCAATTTGAGAAAGGGTTGCAAGTCTGTCACGTTTAATGATTCTCGTCAGTCGTCGTTTGTCCCGTTCGTTCACTATATTTTTCCGGCCGCAGCGATGTCGAAGATTTGATGTTTTACCGGATTCCCGATATTCACGGTACACTCGTGAAATGGTCGTACGCGAACATCCAAATGTTATCGCTACCTCGGAGATGCTATGTCCCATCTCTCGTGCGCCGACTATAAAACCACGTTCAAACTCACTGAAATCTTGATAACCTGCCATTGTAGCAGCAGTAACCGATCTAGCATCTTTGCCAGACGCTTGTTGTCTTGTAGAGGCGCTGCCGATCGCGTCGCGTTACTCTGATTGGTTCCATACTTCTGTTATTTATATACGCACGCCTATACCAGTGTTTTTGGTTCTCTAGTGTATAAACGTCTCAATAAAACATGTTCAACAGGAAACTAAAAAGGAAAGCTGTAAAACTGGAAATATTAAATTGCGAACGTTCCAGTATTTAAAATTTATGTGTTTACAAACATTATTATTTTATCAGTAAGCAATTCAGGTGAACTCACCAAAGCGTGACGCTCAGGCGCAGATGATCAAGGTTCGAATCCCGGTTAAAATTCCGTTTTTTTTTATATTAACCGAAACTGTTTAATGTACGTAGAATCGAACCAATCTTTAGTTGCATCAAACCAGATGTTCGTTTGGGGCAACCAAATAAGAACAACCAAATAATAACAAAATATGTAATTGCCCCTATACAAACTATTAGTTTGGTTGTGCCAAACAAACTTTATTTGATTTAAAAATATACTATTACTTCAATATATGTTATTTGTTTTAATAACTACACGTATCTCAAGAAACACATTCGGTTTTTAAATATATACCTAAAATCTCTCTGTATACATACGGACTGGAAAATTTCGGGGAATTAATTTTGAAGCCAGCTAGATTTAAAACATATGTGTATTTCAGCTACGTTTTCAATTGGTCCACAGTTACATAGACGCTCCCAAACTGAAAGTACTTCCGGGCCGGACCCAACTCGTGACCTTATTTAGTTCCGTTGCACACAATTCACGTATTTTTTCTTAAATCGCATTCCAAAGACGCACTAAAATATGGCTTGCTCTGTCCTACTTCTTTCAGATTACACTGCACCAAAGAACGGTAGCTATGGACTGTTCACGGTAAACTGCGCACTTTTGACGCCGTAGTTACTTTTTTTCTATCGGCCATTTTTTATCATTCAACCACTTTTAAAATAAAAATAGCCATGTGAGCAATAAACACAGTGTATATATTTCACCGAACTAGAAAGTTAACGTCTACGGCTACAATAAAATACATTTATTGACTGTTATTCCAAATGAGAGAGCTCCAAAAATGTCTCACTTTACCGTGAACAGCCTATTAGCAGCCACATATGAAACTCATGTGTACTACAATGTATATCGCCATTTCAGACCAGGAAATTCATTATCCTTTTATATAGGGCTGAATGATCACGTCTTCTCTTAGTATCAATATTTGAGTAGTCTACGTATTGGTAATTGCAATAATGAAGTGTTCGAAAGGCAAAATGTTTTCAGGTCAGCATAATGCTATACTGAACTAATTCTGGTGAAACAGGAATATCTAATAACAGCGAGAGTTTCGGGCGTGATGTGTCATACCTGAAATATCTTCCACATGTGTAATTTTTGTAATTTTTTACAATATTTCTAACTCCCCAAGAGTTAACCCATATTTAAAAAGGCTAAAATCTAAATTATTTATTTAATCGCAAATGTTTCCTGGTGCATGACAAAGCTTTGGTATGAAAATAAATAGTTTCGAAATGTTGTCAGAGAAAAGTTTAAGTACATATATATGTATATATACACACACGTTAATTAAGCAACTGGAGAGTAAACCTGTGTACGCAAACACGTGGCCGTCTCTCACTAACATATCGCATTTATAAGTTACGCCGCAACCAGTGGACTGGGAGGTCAGTTTAATGGCGACACCCGTAGTATTTATACATCAGCAGTCATGTACAGATCACTTCCCAAAATATGAGAAGCCATACAAAATTCTTGTCAATATTATAAATAAGAAATGCGTAGTTGTGGCAGGCGTACCACCTGCCGCTCGTATCTTGAGTGACTGCCGTCAGCAGTTTAGGTGCGCGCGTGGTAGCGAGTCAGGTTGCTTTACCTGTCTCTGCGGCTGCTACGATCAACTGCTGCACAACTTGTTGTCGCGGTCAGTAACTCAAGAACAAGATCCGCAAGCAGGTAATTCACTTTCACATCTCCCGTTAAATGCTCACCGTACAAGTTTTTATTTCGTTTTAGCAAGGCCAAACTAGCAATTGCGATGAGACGTATTGTTTACTGCCCCTCTGAGTGGTGCCGTTGAATCACTCAAGCGCAATGCACTTTTCGTTGCCGTACGGGCACTTAACGCTGCGAACACGAGTTCGCGAAGGAGCAGTTGTGAATGAGAGACTGGGCCAAAAACCCGACAATAGGCGTACAGATGATTACCCGAGTAAGTCATAATAACGCCCTGCAGAATAAATTCTGTCCCACGACTCAACTGACGAAGCGTCACCCTTATGATGACACCGACTACCAAAGAAGGATCACTAGTTAGTCTCTCCCAGGTTGGCAGTTACCCATATCTTCTTGCGAGGTGATTATTTATATAATCTCTCACCCGCCCCTCCTTCTTCAAGGGCTTTCTAAACCTCACTCATTTCCTTCTTCCCAAAGACCCTCATCTCTTGTGCAACATTCTCTTTTCACACTCGCTAGAAAGTACAGAAATGGCTGGGCCGCAAACGGGGAAGTTACAAACTGTTCGGCAAAAAAAAACCCCCTTGAACAATACAACAACTAATATCTGACGACGGTCTACGGAAACTTGAACTATAATAAAACAGAAACAACAAATAACAAAAATGAAGTGTCTGCAACAACTTGAGATGGGCTGTGCACGTCCTCCTGCGACTGCATCGGAGAACTCTCGTGGAGTCACGAGAGAGAAACTACGCAGAAGTGAAGAGACGTGCGTGACTTGAAGTGGGACAAACAAGCGAATACTGTTCCGCCAGCTCGCAGAACAATGACGCCGCTAGTCTGTGTGTGGATCCCAAAAACCACTTCCGTTTCCAAACCTCAAGAAATATCAGGGAGTGAGAGTTAAAACAGACATCTGTTTGAACTGTTGGCATGCTATTTAGAGAACATAAACGATCTACAAACTAAGAACGTCAACAGTTTTCTGGAGTTGGGTGACATACGAGGCCACCAACGTATTACATCATGGTCTCTCGTCAAATAGAATCTATTACGGTGACAATGAGCGGACCGAGAAATGCACAGTCGAAAGGGCCAGAGTGTACCGATGACACTTCAACAGTGCCAAACTGAACTGGCGGTATGACTCCAATGGGGCACGCACCGTCGTGAATGGGAAGAGAAGAAACAGTGTGTTTAGATAGCGTGCAGAGCGACATATAACGGGAATGTACTCCTTTAGGTTAGGTAGTGGTCAAAATGTTATCTCAAATTTGCTTTGTGTTGTACAAAATGTTGATAAGTTATTTTTATTTTAACTAACATGTTGCGTTAATATCGTGTTAAATATGTCATTGTTTGATATTCAATGATAATGTAAACATTGAATTTGAAACCGAATTTGTTGTTTTGGGTTTTGGTTTTGTAGTTGGTAATGTACCTATGGTAACCAAAACAGACCTACCTAATTTAACGTAACCCAACATAACCAGTCGTTGGTTTCAAAGTGGGTTCAAAACGACATGCAGCATCTCATTCCATGCCTGCTCAGAAGGGAGGGCGACAGGTGGGTACACTTACTCTCCACCAGGTCCCATATAAAATGAAATACAATGAGGTGGAAATTTAAAAAAAAAAATACCACACTGGACTAATAACAGCAAAAAAAAGTACTTCTGATTGCAGATGTAACTAATCACAAATCATATTACGTAGTCGATATAAAATCATTGAAATACCGAGAAGGGGATGCGCCAAACACCATTGTTTGACCCAGGCTTCTCCGAAAAAAAACCTCTGGAGCTATCTCATTTCATTGCGAGGAGCAACTTTTGAGAGTTATTACCAACTGCTAATAGAGAGAAGAACTTGAACGGTTTGCATCTAACCTAAAAAAAATATGTTGTGATTCCACATTTACATGTCGAACGAGGAGTGAGAGGGAAAATTGGAACGTTCTCAGCGATCACGGGAATCGAGATGGAGGTATAGCAATGATGGTACGTGAGAGCGGGGGAAGTAAAGGTGCCGCTGCAGACGGCAACGTCCGCCAGGTTTCCCACAGACGAAAATCGGAAGTGAGTCCGCTAGGAATCGAACCTGATTGGCCGTGGTTGGTGGTGGGCATCTCAACGAAAAGGAAACTGTGTGATCAAATCTGCGTTATTTTTGTTATGCATTTTCACAACATTGTAATAGTATCGCCGTCTGGTATTTAAGGTCGGGATTAATTGTAAGAATTAAGTAGGATTCTCAAGTGCATGCAAAGTAGGATAAATCTCAAACACAACCATCCGTGTAAATTTTAGGAATCACCTTACTTTGCTACGTCCTGGTGAACTCTGAGAAAATAACCACTCAATTACAATGAGCGAACACTTTACAGCTTGTATCAAAAGAAAAACAGATTCTTCAACAGTCAAAGTACAGAGGACCGTCAAACGAGAAGATCAACAGTACAAGATTACGAAGTTAAGGCCGCTCCATAAAATTGCTCATTTTAAGGGACTCCGTTTGTCATATGAATCGTGTAAGAACGAGAATCCATAACAAGGGGCCAAAATTCCAACTCGAGATATCTTGACATACAGTCTATTGTGCTGAACTGAGCACTATGTTCACTAGAAACACTTTCAGAAGCATAGCCGTAACAGCATGTCGTAAATTATGGCTAGACCATTCTCAGCTACTATATGCATGACTCACAGCTACTATAGGTTGTAACAGAGTGAGGCAACACCTAGACATGTTCTCGTCTTGTATGCTTGCCATCTCCAACCAAAAAGAAATTGCTCATTTTAAATAGTTGGTGTTCATAGAGAACAGGGCTCCATTAAAATCTAGTTGTAACCAGATATTTGGTTTCCACTCAGGAATGGTTGCTGGTGAACATACTCTTTCTCGCCTAAAACAGAGCACAACCAAACTGTTTGTTTCCCAAACGCAATTTCTACCTCTGTACACATTTTCATACAATGGGGGACGGGAGAACTTTCTTAAAATGTTATTTATATTCAAAGTCTCTCATATTTTTTAATTTATCTTACTCTCAAGTATGTATACAAACTACCCCATTCATAATGATCAGTTCAGAACCGTGGTGGTAATTCTCTTTCTGGAACAAATATTTCAGCACATGGCAATAAATCTTATAACATCCATTACCGTTTGCACGTAATGTAGAATTCTTAATATATGCTAAAAATATGTTTCAAACTTACTATTAAAACGCAGCACAGATTGCATTCCACTACAGAAGAAATAAAATGCTTCCTTTGCATTTCTGTAGGTTTCCTTCGTGTACACGCACAGATGGTTTCGCATTTAGATTGACGAGTGGTATGCAAGGAAGAATATGTAATTAGGCAAGCACTGCCTCAAGATTGCCTTTGTATCAGTACAATTTGATGTCTTCAAGAAATAATCCAGCACTACTATCACAATTATTTCTATGTTTATGGGCACTTCTGTTTTCTATGAAGGAACTTTTAAAAAATTTCTTCGAATAACTGTAAAACCTGTAATTAATTTTAGTTGTTTGGGTTGATAATGCAGTTTTATGGAGGAAATTAATATGTTCCATTACGTTAAACCAATAAAGATTTTAATAAAAATTTCAAATATCGTTTTCTGAATTACGATTTTAACATGCACTAAAATATTTCAAGCCTTCTACCACAGCAACTGGACGACCGAAAAAATTCCGCTACCGAAGCAAATATACACTGTATTGCAAACATCGACTTACACACACTACCAACGACATATAAAAAAATAACCTTTTAACTGACGAATTTTTTCTTGACGTTAGCTGTACACAATCACCAATTTGAACAACGACGTAACTCGTGTGTTCCCTGTGACCAAATACACTGAAGAGTAAAAAAAACTGGTACACCTGCCTAATATCGTGTAG
>NQII01000399.1:512242-530267 GCA_002778355.1 Clitarchus hookeri | reverse complement strand
GGGGGGGGGGGACTCGGGCTGCCTCATCACGTGTCCTTGACTCGCTGTCCAAGGAGCTCCTCACTCGCGCCCGGCTCCTTCGGAGGCTGCAGCCGACGTAGCAAGGAACATCACAGCGAATGTGTGAATACGTCTTACGAATGCCAAACTATACTGGCACAACCGCTAAAGGCGATGTTAAAATTGAGCAAAATTGTCAGTCACAGTGTCCTATATACAGTATCTTTCACAAGAAGAGGACTTCTTGACCTCTACTGTACACCACACAAAACAACATACAATAAAGTAAGTACCTCGCGCGCTAGAACGTATCATTCGTTGTTTATTAAATTCCGCAGTCTCATAAACATCTCCCGACAGTTACATCAACTAGACACATTTTTATTGGTCCTGACGTATGACTGAGTTCCGAACAAAACATTTTATTCGTTGCAGCGCCTAAAACTATATATTTCTGTGTGACTGAAAAGGTTAAGAATGGCATGGCGGTAGTGTTTAACACCTCTAACTTTGCACTTCAAGATTGCATTAGATATAAATTAAAGCTATATAAGGCAACTTTGTTCACGATTTCATAGAAGCCAGTATAAAATAATTCAGGAAATGGCAATCGTACATAATTCTTTTTCTTAACATTTTGAGCAAATATTTATATCTAATGACGTATTCCTGCCAAGACATGTCTCACGCCGCGAACTTTTAAATGTAATTGCTACGCTCGAATGCATACATACATCATGCATGGTTTCTGCCCTTATATAGGATTGGCCATTATCAGTTTTTCTATGTTGGCTTTCCAAAATCAATGGATTACAGTTAACGTGCACTGCCAGTAAATTAAAATAGTGCACCACGAAGAATCCAGGGGCCACGGAGGCTGAGCAGTTAGCCTGCTCCCCTCCCAACAAGGCAAACCGGGTTCAGCCCCATGCCAGGTCATTCCCGGATTTTCGCATATGGGAATCGTGCTGGACTATGTAGCTGGTAGGCGGGTTTTCTCGGGGATCTCCCGTTTCCCCCGCCCTTGTATACCGGCGCTGCTCCATATCCACCTCTATCACCCTCATCGGCTCTCAAGACCTCGCTGTTAAGAACCGCCCAAATCTCTTCACTCGCTCGCGAAGAATCCATGTGAATAGCGATAGTACGGGCTGGGATGCACATGATTCCAAGTTGGTGCGTTTGTATTTGACCGCACAGCCGACAGTGGTACCGCAAGCAGCGAACAGTGGTCGTAGACACTGGCGTGTTGAGGCCGCATAAACGCGAGAAACACACGACGATACCAAGCAAGCGTACAGAGTGAAGAAGAATACCAGGATGACACGCCAAAGACGCCACTTTACGCAGGGTGGTCGTACCCCCGTATAACCCACCGTGTGGATCATTCCGACCATACCGTATGACGCTGATGAAAGCATTGGAAACGTGAACGCACCCACACACGGGGGACTGGCTCAGGATGGACAAGGTCGACTACCAGACGAGAGGATTGACGGATTGTGCACAAGACGCGGAGGGATCCCATGGTGACCCGGTCCCACGATGCTCGCCAGTTCTGGGGCTCCTGTGTGCCCACGAACCACTTACCGACGTCTTGCGGAGGCAAATATTCAGTCCCAGCGCCCATTACCTCTGCTACAGCGGCGGCTCCGTTTGCAGTGGTGCCAGGTCACAGCAACGTGGGACGCACAGACTGGCGATATGAAGTGTTTAGTGATGATTGCCGCTTCGTTATGGGGACTGATGATCATCGCGCCCGGGTGTGGAGGGATACTGGTGTACGCCACAATCCCAATTTCGCTATCGAGACCCTGCACCCTTATATCCCATTTATGACCGGGATTCCAGATGCGATATTCCAGCAGGATAACGGCCGTATGCACACGGCATGGATCGCCCAGGACTACCTCCGTCATGTCCAAACACCACCACGGTCTGCCCGCTCCCCCAACATGTTCCCAATGCAGCAGGTGTGGGAGCAGTTGAAACAACACCTGCAGCCATGACACACAGTATCCGGAGTAACGCACCGTCCAACAGTTGTCTGCCTCAGGACATCCGGCGTCTGCAGGACTCCATGTCAGACCGTGTTGCAGTGTGTATCGCAGTGCGAGGGGGTGAGATGCACTACTGAAGATGATCGGACGGTATACTACATATCCATTTGTAATTTTCCTGCTGCTCTGTGTTTGTAATCATATGCATTACTCATATGTATACTACCTCTATAAAGTTTCAGCTGTACCATCCGATACATCCTTTTGTGTGCGCTATTTTTATGGTCCGGCAGTGTATTTGTAGTTAATTTATGCCCCACGAACTGTCAGTATAGACCTCCGTCGATGTCCAAGGGAATTTATAAGCTCTCAAATTCGGAGACGGATCATGTGTTCGTTAAAAGAAATTCAAACGCTGCTTGAGACAAATACGAAGTTTTGTGGGACAGATTTCAACAGCTCCTTTTAACTGTGTTATGAATATCAACCACTTTTACTAAATCGCAAAGTCTGGCACATAAACAACACATTTCCAATGTTAGGACATTATGCATTAATTTCTAGAAAATGTGGCGTAGAGGGTAAAAACGAAAGGCGACTTTTTTGTCTACCATGAACGGTAGATTTTTAATATGAAGAGACAAACCCAAAAAATACCGGATATTTACGTTGTTAAGTGCACAAAAGTGGTTCAACCCTTATTTTTTTTTACGTAATCGGGTTGATATCAGCACCTAATTTTTTAAGGATTGCACTTCGTCGTTCAATATTAAATTATCCAAAAAACTCACTCGTAGTGTTACAAAAAAATGTTTGGCGACTACATAAATAAATGTATGCTGTGCACCGCGTTCCTTTCCGTGGACTGACGGGTGTCAACAATAGTCTACAAGTATCGCGAATCGCGGACAAAACTTTAACCACTGCGTTGGCCAGCTCTCCTTAGTAAGAGAGTTGAATGAACAATCATTGCATCGTTTACAATACACGTACGCCAACTACACTCGCGAGTGAACAGGTTGTAATTGCTACTTGAGCGTTTCTCGCGAACGCTGAGCCCAAGTGACTTACAAACAAGACCCACTTTTTCTGCTAATCCGACGTGCAAGTGTGGGAATAATCCACCACTGAAAAGTTTCTTACAGCTCAGGGTTACATAATTCCAGGATGGAAAGCCGCAGGATGGTGGTCGATATCCGATTACAGTTTTCAGGCGTATTCTGTTGTTGATCTTTTAAGCCATTCCCGAGTTTTCGTGAATAACCTCCACTTTCACGAGTGTGCATGTACTTTAGGCATCGAACATCGAAATCACTATTCTGTCGGAATCCTCGAAGGAGGTTTCTCGGTCGCATTGGAATGTAATGTATGTGCATTCTAAATCTGAATAAGTGAGAATTTCACTGTTTCAACCAGTTAACAGTACCAGACAGATACAACAGTCNGGGGGGGGGGGGACATTCCAGTTTTCCTTATTTTATTGCTTCAGTGACTTTTTCTACTGATTCATCAGCCATTTTATTCATGTTTTTCAGTGATTTGTTTGTTTGCTGATGGATCAGTTAACGTCAAAAATGGCCGTCAAAATACGTATAAGGTGCTGTGAGTGAAGAGATTTGGGTGGCTCTTAACATCAAGCTATTGAGAGCCAATGAGGGTGAAGCGAGGTGAGTATGGAGTGGCATCGGAATGAAAGAGGGGGGAAACGGGAGATCCCCAAGAAAACCCACCGACCAGCAGTATCGTCCGGCACGATTCCCACGTGCAATAATCCGGGAGTGACCTCATCGAGAATCGAACCCGGTTCACCTAGGTGGGAGGCGAGTAGTCTAACCACTACATAACCGCAACCCTAACTATGTATAAAAATGGCCGTTAAACAACGTGTATCAAATGAAACAAAACTCATAAACTAATAAGACCAATATAAAATACTTTATAAAACTTGAGTTTCGTCTTTCATAATACCATTTAGACAGTAAAATGAAAATTCACCCTTTCATTCCGTTTTCACGTCTTTAATTTCGTTTTCCTATAATCATACAGCGTTCGGTTTGACGATTTAAACTGCATTTAATGTGGTGAAGTGAGTGCACTCGGTAATTATTGAGAATAGGGGCTTTTCTGAAGGAAATATAGTACACCCACAAAAGTAACATAAATGGGTTCTGCACAGCTTACCTCTTTAATATTAAGGAGTGCGTAATGATAAAATAAGTAGAATGTACTAAATAAAATAGTTAAAATACGAGGAGTTCGACCGCTTTTTTGACGTCAGACGCCATGTTAAATAGCCATGTAATACTGTCGGCGCAGACGGGAACTGCGTTCAGTTGCTGTTTAGATGCAGTACAGTGCGGTTCGAGAGTTGTGACGTCCGAATCCGACCGTGCGAAGGCTTGTGATTTAAGAATGGAGGGCGCAAGTACGGGTGCTTCTGTGCGTGACAGTCGTCTATGTGGACGTTTTGTAGATCATGGTGTTTTGTAGAGTGAGGTAAGGGGCAAGTCGTGCACGATGGTAGTTGAATTGGCCGAGGACAGTGAAATTGTACCCGCCGGGTACCAAGGTGAGTTAATTCATACACGTCCGGTATGTTTTACTGTTACTTTAAAACCCAAAAATCCTATATTAGATTAAAGCCCTTAAATCCTAGATTAGAATCAAATCGAAGGTTAGATTAAAACTATATAATCCTAGGATAGATTAAAACCCTACAACCCTAGGTTAGATTAAAACCCTACAATCCTAGGTTGGACTAAAAGTGTAAAATAGTGATCCACTCATCGTGGGGTTAGGTAAAGTTAGGTTAGGTGGGCACATATTACGAAATTGGGTGAACAAATGTTAAATTGAGGTGTTTTTGTATTTTTTGTGGGTGTGTTTTTTTAGTGATTTTACCCTACATTTCCATGATCTTCACAACCCTCCCCACTACCGTATTTGTTGTTTGTATTGGTAATACGTTAGTGCCCCTAGTAAATTCGTGTTCTGTGTAATTAGTAGAGTGGAAATATACCACTTTCCGCGATTTTTTTCTTTTATTTTCAGAAAAGCCCCTATTCTCAATAATTACCGTGCACCCATTCGTACTATTTGTTTTAACAACCCTAACGTTACCAATTAAACAAAACACGAAAATAAAGGGCATTAAATTTAAAACTACATACTTTTGATGTAGAAATATAACGCATATATTTTCTTCTTCACTATCAACGTTGACTTTGTAGATCAAATTGTAAGGTGACGGTTTAAAGCCGACGCGAAGGTGGTGTGGTTTAAATCCCAACCACTCGCGAAAGGTTTTTTTCCTTTTTTAAATTACGGTAAATTGCGCAATATAATAATAATTATCGAAAATATGTATTTATGTGGCTGAATGCAATAAAAACAACATTTAAATCACCACACGAAGTCGGTCATCATTTAAGCGTGAGTTCTTCTCATCACTAAAGACACAAACTTACTTTGAAGCGGTGAATGACTTGATTATAACTGCAATAATAAAAAAAAAATTCTCCTTGTGACGCCTTTTGTAGGCGTGTATTTATTTCCTTTTTATTTACGGCCAATCGTATCAACGAGTTCTAATATTTTATATGAAGCATTCGTTAGTTTCTTGCATCTACAATTGTTTTAGTATTTAGATCGTTAGTTTCAATACATTCAAACATGACTACGTAAGGCGCCCGCCTGCTTGGAGCTTCTTCCGCGTTTGAGGCCGAGAAGCGCGGCAGCTACAAGGGTCACACTGGAACGCGCTACAACAGCAACATCGCCTCTACGCGCAGAACTCGGAACTGACGTGCAGTGTTCTCGTGGTGCTGCGTGTACCTGTGGCACTTTCAGCGGCGACACTATTATTTTATTGGTGGAAAGTTTGAAGCAAAGTTCAGCGCAGGCCCCTAGAGTACTTCTCTGTGTATATAACACGTTTTGAGATAAGGAGCTTTGAGAAAAGTCGTTCTTGACCATGTTGCAGTGTTGTGATGTGGTGTTTATAGATGGTGTTCAGACGCCACGTCTGAGAAGTAATCGATAGGCATAGTCTGTTTCTTTTATTAACTAAGCACATTGGACGCACACGCAGTAGAGTGCAAGGCAGTGCAATTAGACTTTAATGTAATAATGTTGATTAATGCTTGCTAATATTTTTGAGAGAAAACTTATTTACGAACAAATACAGAATTATAGATGAGTTACTGTTTACACTGCCATTATAATCATATGTTTAATCATGGGATTAAGTTTTGCGGCTTGTGTATACCGGGGGATAGACTTCCGCACTGATGCAATGATTTTAAAACTTGTCTTTAACTCTTCTGGCTATCTGGAGCGCTGATATAATCAAATAGTTATCGACGCTCACCGCCTTCTCACACAATGATGCCATTGGTATGTGGGTTTTCTCGGGGATCTGCCGTTTCCCCTGCACTTGCATTCCGGCTTTGCTTCGTTCCCACCTCGCTTCGCCGTCACCGGCTCTCAAGGCCACGATGGTAAGAGCCGGCCAGATCTCTCCACTCCACACTATATTTGTATGTTTTGCCACACATATTTCAGAATCTGGCATTATAGGCATTATTGGCTGTAGTTAAAATTAATTGTTTATGCCATTACAGTAAGATAAAGAAATTGCATGGGAATCCTTTAAGTGGTTCGACAAGAATTTCATTTTTAAGATTTACAATACAATTTACAAACAAAATAGCCGCATGCGAACAAAATAACAGATTTCAAAGAAATTTCTTCGTAGCACTTTCAAGACTTCGTGAAACACTTCAGCTGAAATGAAACATCGTGCTCGTATTACTGTTGGCAATTTGTTTGGCACAACATTTTAGATTATAATGCTCATAAGTCTAATAAGAAAACACAGGAAGTTACTTTTTAAATGGTTTGACATTTTAATTTAATTTTTATTGATATTACATTTAAAGGAACCGCGAAATATCTTTAAAATTCAGGAAATTTTTTTAACCACATTGAAAAGCCTTTTACTTTTCCAGGCGCAGATAAATATATTATTTTACGCATTGGAAATAACAAATTTTCTGTTTGGGACTGTTCTGGTAGCAGAAGAACGCACTGTCATATTAGGCAATAAAAACGTGTTTGTGTTTGACGTTATTGGTAGCAGTCGTTGAAGAATGTAGTATCAACAACGAATAACTCTCAAACACGTAAGGGTTTTCCTTATTGGATTTGTTTCCTACTTTGTATAGTGTAGTTAATCAGATCGCCCAGTTTATCATCTACCGTACTTGAAATGTTTAAACCATAATCAGTCCGGGATGCTACGACAGCCCAGCCAATACCTGAGAATGGTTTACCCGCGAGGTTTAGTGTACTCACTTCAAGCCTGCGGTTCCTTAGCAACTTACCTCTTCCCTTTACTTGTTAATACCTCGTTTCAAACTCTTCGCATGGAATGCAAATATGAAATATGAGTCAAGAGTCGTAAGCCATGAGTCCCGCAGTCCCGCACACTGTCTACAATCGACGTCGCTTGAAACACCATACCAAAACGTAACAAGAATCAGTTTTGTCTAGCCAATCAGAATAAAGAATATGTATGGTAAATTATTTTTTTCCAAGCATGGAAATTTTGCAATGCTGCGTTGGGTTTTATTATTTTCAGTGTTTTGGTTTTTTTTATTTATACAGACTACAAGGGACACAAGTGAAAGAAAACCGTTAGATAAAAACGGAAAAATTTAAAATTGCAAAAAAAAAAAGTACGTTTACTGCAGGGGAAGATTGACGGTAGTTCCACGACGTAACTCGTTGATTGGCCGGCATTAAAAACCTTGCATAAGGTAGGTAGGTAGAGCTTAACGTTTCGTCGACAGCGAGGTCATTAGATGAAGGGTAAGTTGCCTAGAGAAAAAGTAGCGAAGAAGGAATCGGCGACGTCCTGTAGTAAGGAACTATCCCAGTAATGTAGAACGCGAGTCCCGAGTGTCAACGTGACATAAGAAGGAAGATAGGAACAGTCTTGAAGCCAAGCCACGTCAGGCAATGCCAGTAGCGGCACGTCACGGGCCAGTTGTACGCGCTGGTGTTTAAGGGCACTGCCTACCGGCTGCCAGCTGAGAAGTCTCAGTAGGAAATCCCACGTTTAGGAAATTTCGCCTCAAAGCATTGATTTTAAATATAGGCGTTTCAAACAAAAGGTATTCTTCGCGAATTTTTTAAGGAGAAGTTCTCTACAGCGGAGATGTTTTCATAACGTGTATAACCAGTTTGCAAGGAATTTTTAAAATGTATTTACAAAAAAGTACATACTGCTTATCTATATTGAAAATATACGCTCGTGGGGATCTACTCCTAAACAATTCGTGAATGATACATTTTGTTTGAAACGCCTTTCTTTAAAATTAACGCACAGACGTGAAATGTCCTTAACATGTTATTTCCTATTTAAATTTCGCAGCTGGCAGCCGGTAGGCAGTGGCCTTACAGCCCCGCCCACCTGGAGATGTTTCCCGCGTTGTAGACCTAGCAGAGCGGCAGCGATAAGGGCGACATTGCCACGAGCATCTACGATCGACCGTACTTGTGGACGTGTCTGAACCTCGGCTTCAAGTGACGTCACGCTGACGCAGTCCGAACATGATCAACAAATGCGCTGTCCCAAGATGAGCTTTCAGAATCTGACACTAGATCGCAGCAAATTAGGAACATTATTGTATTTGCTGAAATATTGCTTATTTAATGTTTGCAAGACGGGTGATTTGAATATTTACATATCTTTATGATGTAGGCCCTAACTGTTGTTATTTTATATAAGTTCCGCCAACTGACATCCACGAATTTTCTTGAATTTACAGTTTTTAAAAGTTTCATCCTTCATATTAAATAGTTGAGACCGAACGCAGACAGCACTAATTAGCATTTCATCACGTTAATCTTGAGAAAATCTTCCTGTTATATCATCTTAGGTCACAAATTGGGACGAAATTTCAGTTTTCTGAATGCTTTGTCTCGGGACACAGGTTGACTTGGAGCACGGGAGGTTGGGACAGCGCCATGACCTCAGAGGGTCACGTGAACCAATCAGCGCATCCTTGTCTAAAGAGACAGGTTGGGATAGCGCAATTGTAGACAGGCCTTCAAGTGCGCCATGGCCAAGGTTCCGAACTGGCGTGCTGTGTTCTCGTCGTACTGTGTACCTATCGGACTTCATACGGTGACCCTATCATTGTATTAGTGGAAGGTCTGTAACAAAGTTCAATGCAGGCCCCTTGAATACTTTAGTATGTATATGACGAAAGCAGTGATTCCCAAAGTTCTATGAACCGCGACCCATAAAAAAAAAAAAAAAAGCCAAAGTTCAGGACCCACTTCAATGCCTTATGCGAGAAACGTACCGTTTCGCTGTTCTATCATGTTGACATTTATTTCTCACGTAGCGTAAGGAAGTGAAGGGTGGTAGGATTAATAAAATAGTTTTAAAAGTGGAAGTATTAAAGAACACTTTTAATGAAAAAGTTACCTAATAAAACAGCATTACACAAAGTGTTATATTACTAATTTAGTTTTAAAAATAATTTTGGTTGTAAGAATCAGATTTTGCAATGCGAAGGATGCATTTGTTTTCTATTTATTCCCATTACAGCTTTAGTTAGTGTCCACTTCAACTCTTGTCACTGCGCACTCTGTGTAGTACTTCACGTCTGATTGTATCTGCAATTGCATGTGTGTAGGTTCTCAATTATAACATTTATAACTCATGCATGTGTTTATGTATGAACCAAATTTTAGTCTGCGACCCGCCAGTGGGTCGCGACCCACGCTTTGGGAAATACCGGATCTAAGTGTATAGAAGTACAACGCTTCTAAAAGGCCGTTTTTAGCAATGTTGGAGTGCTCCGAGATGGCGTTTCTTATGTGCGCGATGTCTTGAAAGTAATCCACAAGTACAGTCTTTGCATACATGAACACATCGGGGGCGTGTTTAATAGTTTAGTGGGAACACGTGTATTTCAAACACACTGCACGTAGTTCAAGCGCCAGGTAAGCGCTTGCCTATCTGTTACTGTTAGCCGTCCTGTAATTTACAATTTACGTTTGTCTTCCGGCGCTGCTATCAGGCGGAGCTTTTGTTGCTGGAAAGGGTGCTACTTTCACAGGAACGCCGGTATTCGCCTCGTTACGCGGTGCTGTGCGTGTAACGCCACGTTGTGGCTGTGCCACAAGCGCAGTGCGCGGGCGGACTGGCAACGGGAGCGCTGTTCTGCCGAGGGTCGGTACGACGAGAGACCGGGCCGTCGTGACCCGGCGGGCGACCTTCTCAGGTAACCGCGATCAACTGTTCCGGCTCGTGATGGCAAACAATTGGGCGGTCCTCGTGGGACGGTGAGGGGGAGGGGACGACGACGAGACATCGTTCGCCGTTCCCACGGATCTGCGGGCGCACACCTCACCAGGGCTTCGTCCCTCGACTTCGCATCTCTGCTGCACCCACCAACTATCCACAACCCCCCTCCCCTTCCGCGTGACTTTTGTTCTTCATTTACCATGCTAAGTAGTAGTCTGGGCAAGTTACGAAAATAACATGGACAAATTGCAAGAAAAGGTTTTATCAAATCAAAATTCGCAGAAAAATTCGTAGATTTACATATCCAAAATCCACCGAAATCCACGTATTATTTTACACTATTTCTCCGGGATTGTCCCCGGAAAAACGATTAAAAAAATTGATAAGTCGAAAACGGTGGTTTTTGCCACCAAAAAGCACAGGAAAATATTAAAGACCACAACATATCCTATATGATATCCAAAATCCATCAAAATCCACGTAATATTTCGTACTATTTTCCCGGAATTTGTCCTGGAGATACGATTAATAGAAGTGTCGAATGCATCCTAGCATACTTGTTAATGTATAAAATGGACGAAATCTGAGCACAAAATTCCACAATGGGCTATTTTCTGGTTCTCTCAGTATAATATTTATGGCTTTCCACCATAATGGTTGGTCAAAAGTTAGTACAGGCATAGTTTTCATCGTTAAAGCTTGATCTGGATTAAATGAAGTGCTTAATATATGCAAGTCTTATCTTTTGTTTCATGTCTATGATGGGGAGAAATGTTAACACTTGATTTTCCCAGAAATGAACCATTGTGCAACATTTGCATCATTTCTGAGCAATTTGCCTTTTGAGACGTCAACAGCCACACCATGTCCACAGGAAAGCGAGACTTCTGGTTGGACGCCCAGCTTTAACAGAAGGAATGGGTCTGTGTGTTGCTTCGAGTTGGTTGCAAGTTTTACAAAATGAAGGTGAATATTCCTGAGCAGTCGAATTTATTTTAGAGTAGTTTGTTTGCTTGCAATCAGCATGGATGTTCTGGAGTGGTTACAGCAATCACTCCCAAGTCGTGTAGCGTATTATGACCATTTAGTGTCCGTAAATTGTGGTCTTCATTATCACCTACAAACTGACTAAAGTTTCCAGGAACAATTTTATCTGAATCATAGCTGTTAGCCACTGCAGCATTTCTTTCAAAATTAATAACTTCTTGTAAATAGCAGCGAAATCCCAGTTCATGCAGATTATAAATTAATTGCTTGGATGCAAAAGTATGATGAAGTTCGAACTCCTAGACCTTTGCTTGATTGCTCGACCAATACTGCCTAATTGTAAGTCATCTCCTTTTAATTGGCAAGCATTTCAAGAAAAGACTTAAGGGATGGAGGTAGAGCATCTAATCATATACCTGCAGACTCAAATTCAGAAGATGTTGGGTGAAATCCTAGATCCTGAGTTACAGACTTACATTCACTTCTAATTATCCTTACAGCTGTTTCTATAATCACACGTTTTTCATCATAAAAATTAGTATTACCTCTGTTCTGGAACTTACCCAAAATATCACTCACATTTTCATGGAGGCTAACAACATTTGTAGTCTCATGCTTTTCCGAGAACAACACTGCAAGACGAAAACCCCCAGAGATTCTTATAATAAACTTTTCTAAATAGGCTTTTAAGGTTTCTTGTAAATATATTTTATCATGACCTGTAATTCATTAATATTGTTTTAGTCTGTTCTTCAAACATGTCTTAATTTTTCCATAGCAATGAGTCAGAATGCACATACTGTCCTTTAGATACACTAAGCTAGACTCCCCTGTCACACGATGCACAATTTATCCTAATTAAACCCTTCCATGTAAACTTAACTCTTTTTTCTTTATATTTAATGTGTACGTCACAAAACACACGATTATCATTGTTCACTTCATCCATGCTGTTTCTTTTAATACAGTTCCTCAATTAAATGCGGTGCGCATTTCACGAATGTCGTGGCGTACTTCAACTGTTAACGAATAATGATTGTGATTACACTATGAACATTATAAACAATCAGTATCCATTATCTTGCGTGAAAGTTAAAAAAAAAAAAACGTGATATATGTAAGGCATATATTAAGCTTGTTACAATCCGTCATAAAGAAATGTGCTATAAAAGACAGAGCAAGAGTTGATCTCTACTGCAATACGCCAGCACGAAGCCGCAACTAACACTGTCTACTCCTCGCTGTCTACTCCTCGCTGTCTATCTCCTCACTGTCTACTCCTCGCTGTCTACTCCTCGCTGTCTATCTCCTCACTGTCTATCTCCTCGCTGTCTATCTCTTCGCTGTCTACTCCTCGCTGTCTACTCCTCGCTGTCTACTCCTCGCTGTCTACTCCTCGCTGTCTATCTCCTCACTGTCTATCTCCTCGCTGCACGGCCCGCGGCTGCGAGTCTGTTTTACTTACTGGTGGTCTTCTACTTCTTCTCTGCGAAGGAAAATAATGAACCATGTCAATATGAAAGTGCATTAGCCATGCCACTCATTAAACTCCCGAATATACCTTCTACAGAATAGTCTTTCGCTTCTAGATGGAATGTCACCTCAGAGATTATATTACGTGCCTCGTTTGTCTCACGACAATTTGGGGCAACATTGCCGGGTGCGAAGTTTCAACCACTGCCAGCACGTGTACATTCTCAATCTGGCCTCTGGGCGTCTGGTTCATCGGCGATATCCTGGATGCAAATCCCTATCAGGCCCGCACCCCCGACTCTCCCAACCGAGGGAACCTCTAGAGAAGTGAGGTCAACCCGCGCTACTCCTTCCTTCTCGTGACGCTTGTGGCTTCTCTATCCGAATGGGCTAAACGTCCCAGCCCTGTGATGGTCTGTCTCCATTCCCATGCATTTCTTCACATTGAAACTCAGTCTTTGCACACCAACGGTCTGACCGTGAAGGAGTCGACCGGCCGACCACCAGGCCCCGCCATCTTGATTGCCCATGATTCAAGCCCGGCCTGGGAGGCAGATACCCCTTCTAGTTAAATCATAGACTAATAAATATGAGATAGACCGATCTAGCTGGCTGCGCACAACCAGTCTGTGTGTCCCAACATTGAACAGATTTCCTGCCAGTACGATTAGTGAAAATAATGTGTATTGAATTTGAGGTTAGAACACTGATTAGTAAGTATTTTATTTATATAAAAGTGTTTGTCTTTTGAAAAATGAGAAATAAACAAACGCGTTTATCAGTGTTGACCAAGTGACTTTGACAGTTTGGGGTAGGTCAATGTTGGGTACATGCCCAGAAGACGAATAATCAATATATTTAACTATAGGTCAGCTGAATCCTCTGAAGCCAACAGTGGTGGTCCCCTTAACCACATGTGTGAAAGAGACTCTTACACCGCCAACTCCAGCAACACACGACAGCAACACGTTGTACCGCTGCTCGCCAATCATCGCCTGGCAACCTACTCGCCAGCTGCCAGTCCAGCCAATAGGGAACCTTTCGCAGCTTGTAGTAAGTAGTCAATTGGACGAAATGTCTGTCTCCAGCGTCTCACGCAGCCAATCAGAGAACGGGTACTTACACAGCACGGATACTGGACAGATAAATACACAGAAGCGAAATAGCGTAGCGGTTCCTTTGACGTACGCGAACTCGGTCGCTCATTGGCTACGCGGACATGTGGAAATGGACCTTGTATCTGATTGGCTAATGTACGTGATTGACTATTTCCTAATGGTCGGGCTACGGTCTTGAAAGTTGGTCACCAGGAGCTGATTGGTGAACGATGTTCCGCCATATTGCTGGCCAGCGAAGTTCCCTACCGGCATATATTTTAACGGGCACGCTGCCGGACATGCGCGTAGTTAAGTTCGCAACGACACAGGGAAAGTACTTCTACGTTGAAATTAAAGTGTTAAGTAAACATTCGTGGATACTGAAGTTATTTATTTTCGTTTCCGTTTTTAATTCACAGTTTGTAAATTAGAAAATTTGTAAAATATTTTCTTTTCTGAATACTTTACAGTTTCACTTGATAGTCGCATGAATATAATGATCAGTCCAATGTGGCAATGTTAACTTTACGTACGTCGGAAGAATACACAATGTACAAAGAGATATATCTTAAACAGGGCTTTCAAAAGTGCTCAGTTTACCGTGAACAGTCTTTATTCCTTGAGCACTCTGTGGTACAGAATAGATAATTACACAGAGGCGAAAGGGCAGGACGGTTCCATTGATGTAGACGTACCCCATTGTCTGGTTTGTTGCGCGAAGCTCTGGAACGGGCGTTGTGTCTGATTGGCTACCGGAAGCTGTGAAAGGTACCCTATTGGCTGGGCTGTTGGCTGGCAGGTGGTTACCAGGCGCCATCTGGTGCGCGGTGTTCCGACGGTATGCTGGCTAGTGAAGCCATTCAGCTTGTGCGTGCGGCTGGAGTTGACGGGATAAGGGCAGTTACACCTCTGCAGTCTCGAGTATTCTGTGGCCACAGCAGATGAACTGCCACGCCACTTCGTCTCTGTGACACTACCAAGCCTGTCAATCAGCGATCGTAGTCAGTTTGCGGTTTCTTCACACTTCTTGAATTAAACCTTTGGAAAATCACATCAAGTATGATGTGTTTGGTTGCTTCCTAAATATGTCTTGTATCTCAAGCGTTTTATACTTATTTTAACATAGAAGTATCTTATTTTTTATTTAATTTAACTTTTGCTTAAATTTTGCATATAAATTATAATTAGGGGTAGTGACATTTCACGAAAAGATTTCTAGACAAGATACAGTCCAAAGCACTGTAGGGTCGTCCAGCTTCTTTGATTGGCTAAAAAATGTTGTGGCCCGTGTTAACCGTTTGCGCACGAATCACGAAGGTTCAGTGTCGGAGTTACTTAGTCCTGAGTGGCTTGGTCAAAGACGGACACGGCACCAGCAGCCAGTGGAGGTATAACAACAGCTGAGGTGTGTATATAGTATTGAAGTCTACTGTGTGCTCTGATTTTTACGCGAAAAGTCACTGGCCCTGGTAATAAGATACTATGGTTTAGGCCTACTTCCAAAAAAATTTGAAAATCACAATTAGTAATTTTAAAAAATTTCTCTAAGTACGATTTTTTTTGTAAATTTTTAATAAATAAGAGTCTGCAATTATTTTTAAAATAAATGTCACTAAGCTACATAAAATCTATAAAGACACGACCATTTTGCAAATAATATGGTTTATTTTATTTTTACATTAAAAAAAATACTAAAATTGTGATTTTGACATGTTATAGTGCAAAAACTAGGCGAACTAAATTTTTCATACGACGAAAAGATAAATTACAAGTAACTTACAAATGTTGGACGGTATTTTGTACAAATAAAAAATAATAAATTTCGTGGTGGCCAGCGCGCAAACTGGTGGAAGCAAACTGGCACAGATTGCGGAGCAAAGTGCCACAAACTATGTTGACCGAGACCTGAGGGGGCCGCGGTAGCGAAGTAGTAAGAGTACTTGCCTCACACCAAGGCGATCCCGGTTCCATTCCACGTGGGGTCACGCATGGGGAACGCGGCCGCTGGCTTGCGGGTTTTCTCTGGGTGCTCCCGTCTGTCCCTCCCTTGCATTCCGCCACTGTTCTATTTCGCACTCATCGAACAAAACCCCTCGACTCAACCCGAGTCCCGAGACCACGACATATCGAACGATAAGACGGGAGCCACGCCCATTCCGACACATTTCTTCCTTATCACTGTAATTGATCTGGAAATGCAGTGAACCTATCAAGCTGTAGCTGGCTGACAGACGGCACTCAGTAAACGAGGCGAAGAGAGTTGAAAATGAAGCAGAAACGGAATGGAGTGGTTGGGAGAAACTGAATGCCGTCGAGGAAAAAAACCTGCCAATGACATCGTCCGACATTTAACATTCCACAAAATCCAGGTTTGACTCGGACCTGAAATTAAACCCGGTTCGCCGATGTGGGAGGCGTGTGTTCTGATCATTACACCACCGCACCTTCTATAAAATAATATACATTTCCTTCCAACTAATGAAAGTCCGTCACCGAATTAATTAACAGCTTTTGAGAAGCTACACAACAGAAATTGTTAATGGTTTCACGCAAAAGGTTTACTGATATTCAGATATTCGCTGTCCCGACTTAATTTTCTCAATATTGTACCAATACGACGCATGAAAACTCATTACATTACATATATAAATTAGTTATTTATACCTTTTGTAGTGAAGTCAGTATTTGTCTGTTGCCAAAATGAAATATCCGGCAAGGTTCACTTTGATGAAATATTTTTAATGACCCACTTTTAGCAGACGCTAGCAAAACATCCGTATACTAAATTAAATAGACATATTTTAACTAAAAAAATCTCTGGCAATTATTTGGTGCTTTCTGAAACACGATAGGCAGTGAAACATGACGTCACGTTATTCTGGATGGCTCATCGCTCGATCACTGACATGTTGCAGGTTTTAACGACCGAGTAGTTAAGACTACAGAGCTGAAACAGCTGCTTACTCTGACGAACGCCAGCCACAAGGCGTTACTGACCAGCAACACATCGGAACGCCGTTCGACAATCAGCGCTTCGTAACCTGCTCGCCAGCCAGTGGTGCAGCCGATATGAAAGCACGCAGCAACCAATCAAAACAAAAAGCCCGTACCAGAGCCTTGCAGAGCCAATCAGAGAATGGGTACACCCACAGCACAGGAACGGCCACGCCACTTCGTCTTTGCGTACTTACTTATCTGTTCTGTGGTGCTTGTGTACAGTGACGTTTTGCACTTTTGAAAGCCCTACCTAAGATTTACTTATACGCACGTTGTTTATTCTTCCTCCGTATGTAAAATTTACATGGTCATGACCCTGATCACTCAATCCATGCCTCGGCCAAGTGATCATGTTAAATTATTAGAAAAGTTAATAAACAAATTTAATAACTCTTACATTTATATGCATTAAAAAAACACAAAGCCAAATAAATAATTTTAGTATTTACGAATTTTTAGCCAACACATTTAATTCCGCGTTAAATGGAATTACTTCCTTTTCTTTCGTTACTAACTATACTGAGCGCAAGCCGATAAATCTGCCTGTTAAAATATCTGCAGTTATGGACAGTGCCATTTTTAAGAGGTTGTTTTCAATAGTGCTCAAATAACCGTGGATATCCTATACATGCATTTAACAGGCACAGATTTTTTTTTTTCGAAGGTTGATTTCACTTGACAGTGGAAAAGCTCACACGCGAAGACGTGGTTGCGACAGTCGACGAGCGTTCACGAGGTTGTGAGGACACCGCGGAGGATCAGTATTTTCGGGCTGGGTAGTAGGCGTCAGGGGGGCCGGGGCACCCTCATGTCTTCAGCCCGGCGAGTAGGGATGCCAGAGGTTATTCACTCTTTCGCGGGCCGAGCCGCAGAAGAATGGGGAGTCGGAGAGGAAAACTTGTCCGGTCCCAGCCTACAGGTAAAGCGCGCGTCCATCATACAGACCTGCTCATTATCATTGGCAATGAGTTCCTTCTCTCTCTCCCTCCCACTCGACCCCGTCTCTTCTTCTCTCTCTCTCTTCCTCTCTCTGCCTCTCCTCCTGCTCAGATGTCGGCACTCTCGCACAGCAGTCATTTGATTCGGACTGCCCCGGGTCCGATGCTGGAATCTGCGCGCTGCACGACCCTAACTGCGGACGTACCCCC
>NQII01000399.1:473345-508930 GCA_002778355.1 Clitarchus hookeri | reverse complement strand
GGGGGGGGGCCCCCCCCCCCCCCCTCTACAACAACCAATCCTCGTGATCAGAGACCTGGGGATTTCGCGAGTTCAAGCGCTGCTAGCAACGCACTCACAACACCTGTACTTTCTTGTTGATTTCGTGATCGGACCGCTCGTTTCCTGACACGCCCTGCGGGACACCCGACCAGTAACACGTAACTTATCTGGAAATAAACCGAGAAAATCACTCACAACATAGTACGGAAAATTGTCACAGAAAAGACAAGCAGGGGCCTGCAAAATTCGCGTTAATTTCTGGCAGTGCACTCGAATTCACGGTCCTACACATATTCCAGTCGATGTAATTTGTTTGTTGGCTTCTCGCCTCCCATCAAGGTGAACCAGGTTCGATTCGGCATCGTGCCGGACGATGCCGCTGGTCGGTGGTTTTCTCGGAGGTCTCCTGTTTAACCCACCTTTGCATTCCGTCGCTACTCCATCCCACCTCGCTTCAGCCGTCCGAATCTCCCAGTCACATGCGCCAGAAAAATGACGTCACCAACCAGTATAATGTTGGAACGTTACTCTCGAACAGGCGCGGTGGTAACCTACTCGCGAGCTGGCGGGTCAGCCAATAGGAAACCTCTCCCAGCACGCAAGGTCTAGCGCAGCCAATCAGCGAGTGGGTTCGCCCACATCAAAGAAGTCGCCACGCCATTTGGCCTCTTTGTAATTATCTACTTTGTGATAAGACTGCAATTCATTCGATATTCTTGAGAACTAGCTTGAACCTGTAATGAACAGCTGATACTTGCATGAGGCCAAGTCACGGACGTAAATATTGTCCGACTTGTCTGTTATCGGCCAGCGAAGGAAATGCCTGGTGCTCAGGTGCACAGAGAACGAGGTCGAAGTGTGTCACAACACGCTTGTAAAAACACTCTTGGAACTAGTTTACTGAATACAAAAAAATAAAAACCCAACCCCCTTTCTGCGATGGGAGCATGAAGCCGGCTGCTAGAGCAGTAGCAGTCAGTTATACTCTTTAAGTCCCCTAATAAAATTCCGCACGTTCTTTGGTAAGATAAAAAAAAGGTAAAGAGAGCTAAGTACATAAAACATTTACGTGCAAAGTGCTATAACTTGTTTTTTTTTTTCGCCAGATAAAAACTGCCGTGGAGGAAGACACGATATGTTAATAGATTTAAACCGGACAAAAGCACTTGATTGAAAAATCTTCACATATGTTACAACCAAGTGCTGGCTAGGTTTTCGATACACACAACGCCGTTAGTTACGTGTATTCCGTCTCAGGAGGTTTCACATTGGTTAGTTGAAATAATTGGCTGCCAGCTTACTGTTTTCGATTTCCTGCAGAGCTCGACATTTCTGAAAAAAATCTGAGTTATGTAATAATATGCAATAAGTGGTTGTGATAAAACGCTTTTTTAAAGGAAAAAAGGCATGCAACAGTCTCTCGAAAAACCTGGAGATTTACGTCATTTTTCCTAATCAAAAGCCATCATTCCAATCAAGACGAAGTTGCAAGTACGGTTGAACGTTTCATTCTAGAACACTCTAAACCTGAAACTGTGAGAATTGAGCCAAATCAGTGAAAACCAATGAAAATAGAATGACTGATAATGGATGCCAGATAACTAATTAATAGGGGCACGTGTTTTTCCCGAAAAGATTTCAAGGCCAGTTATACTCCAAAATACTTTAGTTCAGATGCACTTTCCTGGTTAGATGGTTCTAAATGTCACGTGCCTCGAGAGTCTGCCAGCGAATCACGGACGTTCAGTGTCGGCGTACTTAACTGTGATTGGCCCAGTCAAATAAGAAAGTTGTGGTTGTGTAGGATATTGAATTATAGCATGAGCAAAAATCTCTTCGCGAAAAATACGTTGGCTAATTAATATGTTGGCTGAATTTCATTGATTTACTTTTGATTCTCACTGAATGTCGATAATTCCATTGCCGTAAGTCTCTTGCTCCCATTTCATTTGCTTGATTCTCCAGTCAGCAGTAGCTTAACTGACTTTCAGTGAATGTTATTTCACTGATTGACATCACTGATTCGTCAGAGTGAATTGTACAAAGCACCGAGAGAAGAAACTAATCGTAATAAACACAGACTTTTTCAGCTTTAATAAAGCTGTTGAACGTTCAATTACTGTACTTCTTACAAAGCCTATAACCTACCGTTTCGGCTGCTCGACAACACTCGCTTCAAGTTTCCCATCAGGTACAGTTTGGCAGGGAGTGCTGTTACAACCCAATCTCTCTCTCTCTCTCTCTCTCTCTCTCTGTCTCTGTCTCTCTCTCTCTGTGTGTGTGTGTCTCTCTCTCTCTATCTCTCTCTCTCTGTCTCTCTCTCTGTGTGTGTGTCTCTCTCTCTCTATCTCTCTCTCTCTCAGTGTTGGAGAATTGTAGCTGGCAATCTTGCTCCAGTGCGTACTACCGAGCCACCACCCACGAGCATATTCAAACTGCTGTCGTGTAACTAACTGTAAGTCAGGCTGTGGTGAATGGCGCGGGTGTGTCAAGGCTGGTCTGCGTTGCTTCCTAACGTCTGCATACTCTCATAGATATGTTTGTTTGAATTCAAAATTGTACGACACGCCTGCAAATTATATGCTTTTACTGAACACTGCAGCCGGGTTGAGAATGGCTATTTCTTCTAGAAATGGGACACTTTTGTATAATGTTTGCGTGCATTCTAAATCCCACACAAAAATACGTGACTTAACTCGTGAACTAAAGTGCTTCAATTCCAGTAAAGCACATAAAATTGTTTTTTTCTTTTAATCAAAGTCTGCAACCATGCTTTTATATAATATTAATATATTGTGCTATATGAATGTCACATGGCAATATGTAAATTAAGAATTTTTTTTTCCAAAACTAATAATTATTTAATTATGTTGGAACACCGGAGAGTATCATTGGTCGAAATTCAGTACAGTAAAGCTGCTATTTTTTAAAATACATTGCCTCTTAATTGAGTATAATATTCGATATATTTTGATTCTGTATTCCACATAAAAAATATGTAATTGAAAACCACGTGAACTAGTAAACGTTTCATTTCAATGAAATTAAGTTTTACCTATTAATATTTTTGCCAAAAATCGTGTTACGCATTGAAAAATAATAAGTATCTGTGCTTATATTCGTATGTTATAATATGTTACAGATAAGCATAAACCCACGATTAAAATTACTCAGCAACTCTACAGTTATTTTGTGATGTGCGAATGTGGGCGTGCACACAGATTGTGTAAGCTCGCGTTGTCGACTCTGTGATCGATCGTAAATATCTTTACAACCATTACAAGATCGAAAAATATATATATATGTATATATTCAATTCTGTAGAAAATTTCTCTCTGTACTATTATAGTCCTAAGTAATTTGCGTTTAGATTAACAGTTCGGCTGCTTGTTAAAACTTGCTCGACTACATACACTTTTTGGCGGCAGTTTTCCAATATGGCGGACACTGCGCAACCCGGAGGTTCGAGGACTTTTGATATGTTTTTCAGGCAGTATTCACCAGCACTTGTTCCAAATTGTAAAACTTTATAAATTATTTATCCTAAATATCCTAATTTTACAGGTCTAATTCCGAAATGCACTTAGAAGCTTATTATATTTATGCGCGAATATGTAACATGCATCACGAAAATAATTGGAAAGTGATAACATAATGGTTCAGTATACACTGTAAAAAATATTGGGAAAATTACCTGACAATTGTAATGGGATATTCGCAACTTGTTTGGGAAACATAATTTTAGTTGGCATGTAAGGTATAATTACCGCGCTCTGGAGTGAAATTCGCTTATATAGCAGTCTTAAATCACACACACGGATGGAAAATTACCTTAGGACGTGTGCATCTCCTCAGCATCATCTCTACAGCTGGACGGGAGAAAGAAACAAAACGAGGCGTCGGGCTGGGCAGCGTGTAGGACTTATGTTCATTAGGGAAAGCATAACCCTATCGTCGCTCACCACGACACACTGGCAGTTAGTCAAACCTTTAAACCGAGCATTTTTTTAATATGCATGCCAAAATATACAAAACTACGCACATTGCAATTAAATTGATTTATCACTGCGAGAAAAATAGTGGCACTAAGAGGTTAAGTTAGTAAAAAAAATATAAGAAAGTCTTCTCTTTGGCCAGTGCGAGTCAAGACATACAATATACATGGATTTGCGAAAACAGATGCTGAGCCCAGCTCGGTCATGCCGTCACCAGCGTCGTGAGGGGATCGACAAAGTACCTCGAGTTGTCATTAGCAGAGCTTGGACTTCTCAAACAATCATTTAGTCATTCAATTTGACTTCTAAACTTTTCTTTAAAGGGGAAAACAAGACACCATATTGGATTTTATGTCATTTATTATGTCTGAAATTAATTATTGTAAATATAACTTTGTCATGGCATAGAACTCTATTAAATTATATTTTAGAGACGATTGTCATTTGACTTCTTGTACTACTATTGCTTCTGTTGTCATTCCCAGAAGATAATCAATAATTAGATCCCATTTATTCGACACGGTAAACAAATGAAAGTGCAACACTGAATTTGCAGTTAATAAATCATCTAAATGATATACTAACAAATAAAATAAATTCAACATTGAATGCTAAATACATTTAAAGGCTCAAAATCTGGTAACACCATAATGATTTCTATATATCACCCTTATAGATTGATGTGTGCGTGTGTGTGTATGTAACACAAAATACTTTCTAGCATGTACGTTTACACTTATCTCCCAAATAAAATTTTTAATTCGCATTACTTAAAATTAATTAAACAAATACTACGCATGTGGGCGCTGTGACCTACTGATTTAGATTACTTTTACAAGGAAATTCACTTTACTGTTTATTAGTCTAACAGGTATTATTTATTTTCCTTTACTGCGTGAGGGACAATCTGAATTATACGTATGTGTGTTGTACTTCTTATTGGACTTCATCAGTTTGTAGCCGGAAGGGTAGAGTGAAGATGCCCATTGCGGCTATGATACGACTCCTGTTTGCGCACACCATTATCTTATGGACGCCCAGAAACATTTTAATCTCCTTTCAGCAACACAAACCAGTGAACCGCAAGCGAGTGAAGTCTTCGAGCATTTCAAGTCAATTAGAGGTTCAAGAAAATTACGATGTTGTTCACTCAGATCGGAGCAGTTCATGACTGACTCCTGCTGCGCTTCCGGACCAAGATCCAATGATCTTCCATGTGATGACACTGGCCATCTTGTTCATTGGTAAGAAATTATCTCAAACAGCATCCTCCAATGCGACGAAACTTTACGTGGAGAACTGGATCACTGCCACCTGCTAAAACAGAACATGCTGCACTTCTGTCAACGGTTGTCATGGGAACATGTCTGCAGGCATTAACGTACCAATGTAAATGTACAATGAAGGAAGATGAGCTTCACATCGGGGGCTTTTTGCAGGTTAAGTCACGGCTTCACCCCTTTTGCAGAAATTCTTCGTTTCCGCGTCAGAATTTCGGATTCATAGTAATTGCTGACAATATACGGTTATAGAAAATCTATATTTTACAAGTTGCTTAATATTTTTGTGCGTAGTTTTAATCGTGTCTTATCTGCTTGTTGTAAAAAGACGAGAACTTATTAATAAAATGTAGGTAAAAATAGAACTACGAAGACCTCTAGCAATAAGTTCATCATACAAATTCACTACAAAGGAAGAAGTCGTCAATGCTAAACTTTTTTAAATAAAATAGTTCAAATATCGTAAATTCTGAAACTATTCTTTAATCAATGACGTTTACTTAAAAATTCATTATTTTGTCACACTTGACTTGCAATTCTGTGTAATAGAGTAAGGATCATTAATCACTTACTTAGAGTCGGCAAATCTGTACATCACCACAAATCATTGGCAAATAACTGAAACTGAGCCAGTAAGGCAACGAGCAAGATTTCATTGTCTACAAAGGTATAGTTTTCTGATCTGCTTTCACTTTCACGGATTGGCAGTCCTTGTTCACTTCTTCCTACATTTCACGAAGCGATACTCATCGACAAGTAACAGTTGAGTGCGTCAACGTCATACACAAATTACTTTTTCAAACCGTCGCTGGACATGTTGCTGTTGCAGAGAACATGAATGAGCAACCAACACTACTGCAATCGAGTGAAGAGGCCGTGATGATTCGCTATTCGCACGCGACTCAGGATTAAAGCCGTAGTCAAACTCTGTTGCCGTGTCGATTGCAGCACGCATGTCTCGGCTACTACCAAAACTACTATCAAAACTGAAGTCAAAGTTAAATAAAATTCACCTTATAACATACACATTGCTAAGAGAGCATTGACTTGTTGATTGCAGAAATATCTGCTTTCAAGGACAGTTCTTACGATCTGGAGAACTTTATCTAACAGTCATTTCACAGAGAATAAATTGGAAACCCAAGTTGTAACTCTGACAATACTACCTTAGTCTATCTACACACTAATAGCCTAAAAACACAAATAACTTTATGAGTATGATATTTGCATTAAGTCAGTAGCTTAGTCATGATGGTTCTTTTTTTTCAGTGGCGTAATTATCGAGCAATAGCGCAAACTTAATTATTTTTACGAAAGGCCAAGCTATTTTGTAAGCCTATGTAACGTAAATAATAACACGGGAGCAAGTGAAGCAGATAATAAAAGAAGGGTACCCGGTGTTATTTGCAACAACCTATCAACATTAAAGAAATGCTCAGTGACGTGGTTTCGTATGCATAACGTGACCCGAAGGCGGTACGCTCCCAGCGCGCACAGTAACAAGCCGAGAGGCAGCTGACAGTAATGCTCATCTCTACATGCAAATAGTGGAGAATACAACTGCCTCGTGGAAGTGGTTTTTGTGCCGCGAACCGGTTAGCGCGCGTTTCTCGCCGTCACAACACAATACAAGTACTCGGCGTTATTCACGGCAGTCGTTTCCATATCACAAAACGCGACGCCGAGGAGTTGTTCCAACTGCCCACTAACTCAACTGTCCTAAAACTCCCAACGCCTCGACACTCCGGAGGGGATAACTGTTGTCTATGGACGGTTGTTCCACGGCTCAAAAATATAAGACGGGATTATAAAGTAGAAGCGATATGGCCTTGTTACGGGATTCGTCCGACATTTCGGGCATTAAAAAAATATGGAAGGAGGGGGAAATGCGCCGCTTTATGTTGTCTTTTACTGCGCGAAGCTTACTACAAATCACACCTCTGGGCGTGATTTTGGCGGTGAAACACGCCAGGCGACGGCGCCGCGGGAATAAACTCCACAGTCGTCTGTGAGTTTAGCTGCGTGCCTGCGTAAATGTGCGTTGCCTCGCTGTGGGCGGCCACGGCACCACAGTCCCGAACAACCTTCCACACTCGAGTGTTAATTAGAATCCTGGCTAGTTCCACCTAACACCTACAACGCGCCCACTAACACCCATCATACTATTATTACGACATTTATCCAGCGTATGAAACAAATAACTACGCTCCTCGATCATTTTCTCAGCAGTTTTTCTCTGTATGAACAAAAACACTTTTGACGAATACCCAGCGAGTAGAGTCGTGACGCTGGTTCATGTCCCCGCTATGCGAATTTTTTTTCATAGCGCCTGCGTACCAACCAGACAAGCACAGACAACATTCTGGTTATTTGTTTTCTGCTTAATAATCCGAGCCAAATCGCACATTCGTTCACAGATAATCGGTGATTCATTGCGGCTAGTAAATGTATACCTTATTAAAATAATTATGTTAATGAAATAGTGTTAATACCACGTGGATTAGCGTGGCATGCATGAGAATTTCATTGTGTTAGTGTTGGCTGAATTTTTAAACTTGCGTAGCTTAAATAAATTACGTTTTTACACATACAGTTTTATTTACTAACATAAAAAACTATTCAAAGAAGAAACTGTTCATTCATGGTTCGCAAAAAATCTTCGCTGAACACCCATAAGGTTCAAGATATTAAAGTACATAAAGAAAGGAAAAACAATATTTTTGCCTGTGGTTTTACTTTTTCCTGGTATCCTGAGAAGTTAAGCAAAACTACTTTATTATTTATAAGGATATATTATAGGATAATGAAATAAAGAATTATGCTTTTGTATAAAATTATTTTTGGTTTTAGCTGGAAGTCGATTAAAAAAAATTGTTGAATAACAATAACTGCATGCACTTGCAGAGAGTATTGTAACAAGTGGACTCCCGCACCGGGCACGGGCATCATGTTACCTGTTATGAGCGGTCCCAGCGCTGTGGAGAGGGACCCATCTTGACCCTCCCCTCCCTCAGGCAGACCCGTTCACCACTACGTCACCCGGAGGCCGGGGTATGCTTGACAGACGATCTGTCCGGCGTCACAGTGCCTCTTACCCCTTGTCGGAGGAGTCAACGACTTGAGAGGATGGGCAAGAATCTTCAGAACCAGAGCCGACGACACTATGAATACCCCCCGCAGCCGGAAAGCAGTCAAGTTTGTGGTAGGTAGCAATTTGGCTGAAGTCTGGTTATCGGAAAAAGTCTGGTGCAACGAGGGGCATCAGCGGGGAGATCTGATGACGGCGGAAGGTTCGATACGACGGCAGATGATAGAGCGTGCGTGAGGTGTGGATGGACGAGAGGGCGTGTCGGAAGAACGGAGGTCCAAACCCACGCAAGAAAGTAATCTTACTTGTGTTCTGCCTACCTTGGTATCAAATTATAAAGCGGATTGATAGAGTCTGATGATTCAACAGAGAAAGCTGCGTCTATTCGCAAGGGTCACGATTGTAGCGATTAATAAATCTGAGTACTGCATCAGGTTTCTGAGCAGGCAGGCCTTTCATTCCCACATTAATTTATTGTTTGAGTGTAAACCTTTACTAATTCGTGACAGTGGTAATTTCGAGATAAATATTCATTGAGCCCTCACGAGGAAACCAGTGGTCATTTTAGTTTCATATTTCGCCCACAGATGGCAAAAGAGTTCGCTTTTCTAAATTTCTTGCACCGAGCTTCAAATTATTGCCCTGATAATTTCAAAAATAAAAGTTCATAGTTGAAAGCAAGTTTGTGTGTTGTTTATGAAAGTCTTTGTTTGGTATTTTGAAATGAATTAATTATAATACTCTGTATTAAGACAAACATTTAATGTATAGTATAATTTAAACATAATATATTGAGGTATTTTCCTGAAGTATTGAAAACAGTTTTCTAAAACGATTTGTTTCTCAAATCCCTTAGCATAATTGTAGGAAATCTTATGTTTGTAGCGGGCATTTTTTAAATCTCAAAGCATCAATGTTTTTAAATAATTGTTAACCCCCAAAAATGTAATACTTAATATTTAAATTCAGAAAATACTGTTTTTGTCGCAAGAATACAAATAACCATGTTTAGCACATTATCCATTGTAAATAAGATATCGCGAAAATACCAAGGTGTCCTGAAACTGTCAGATATATACCTATATATTTCTTTTTTTTTCATTAGGATGTCGAAGAAATATCGTCAGTACGAAGGCAGGGACTTACTCACTGCTGCAAAACTCGTTAGAGAAAAGGCAAATTACTCTGTCTATAAAGCATCGAAGGAATATGATGTACCTTGGTCGACCCTCAGCGGTTTTCTCAAAATAAATGAAAATGAAGAGGTTATGAATCTGTGTTTGCTCAAGTTAGGAAAACCATTTGCTCTTAGCGCAGAACAGGAACAACTAAAAGTCAGTTACATTGTAAGTATGCAGGAGTTAGGGTTTGGATTAACAGTCATGCAAATTCGAAGACTTGGATACAAACTAGCGGATAGAGCTACATCTGAGAAAAAAAATCCCTTCTATAAGGAAGAAGAAGCCGCAGCCAAATGGTGGTGGAAAGATTTTAAAAATCGATATGACTTTGCCTGAGAGTTCCTGGAGCTTGCTATCGTTCGTCTATGGCCAACAGAACAGTTTTGAATGACTTCTTTGACAAACTGAAAGACTTGCTTGTGAAACTGGGAATTGAAAATCGTCCAGATATGATCTGGAATTGTGATGAGACAGGTATTTCCAACGTGGCGAAGCCCTATAAAATCATTACGGTCATCGGGAAGAAATATGTTTATAAAAAAACATATGCAGATCGCGGGGGAAACCACACTATGCTTGCATGCGTCAATGCCAGTGGTCACTGGGTACCCTACAACCTTTGGTAGGGTTCGCATGTCTGATGACCTCCATAGGAATAATATACCAGGACCATTAGTCAAACTGTGTACAAAGGGCTGGATGAACAGTGACATATTTTTAGAATGGTTCAACCATTTAATTAATTCCATTCCACCAGCCAGATCAGTTATCCTCCTAATGGACCATCGTGCCTCTCATGTTTCTAAACCTGGCAAAGTCAAGTGATGTGTTCGTTTTGACTTTTCCTTCACATGCCACCCACCTGCTGCAACCTCTGGATGTGGGGGCTTACCGCCCTTCCAAGCATGCCTGGGGAAAGTCTCTGAGCAGCCAAGTCAAAAACCTAACAGAAGTGACTTCCATTATTAGGTCACGGCAAGTATACCTTATTTTGTATATTTTTTTTGTACAAGGAAAAAAATTCTGGAAATTGATGTAAACGTTTATTTATATATTTTTGGAACGTCGCCTTGTGAGACGAACACAGTTACGGGGGATGTATTCCTACCTTCTTGGATTCACACATATTACTCCATACCTTAATTTGTAGATTCAATATTTAAAAACCAAGCATGTCAACGCACAGGGGATATATTAACCCTTCCAGTCACGAATAAATAAGTCGCTTTAGGGCAGGCGTTGTAAAGAACAATTTGTTATTAGAAACTGCATAAACACCAGTGTAACTCATTGTACAGGCTGTTCACGATAGTGAGAATTTTTGAAATCAACCTTTGAGAAATGTCACTGCCTGTTAAAATTGTAATTACATTAAATAATATATCTACCAGCTCAATGGTAGTCTTTGTAACATAGGTTGTCTATGGAATAAATAAAATATATAAGTTTAATTGGCCTACAACGGAAAACTGCGTTTTATTAGGTCATGGGCCCAGAATGGCATTTAGTTAGTCTAAAAAGATTTTTAGATAACTAGTTTTGCGTATTTTCGTGTTGACAATAAAGCCAGAAACTGTTGCAATAGTGATTGTGTGGACTTATGCAGAAATGGCTACGAATTCGTTTCTCACCAACGTGCCCAAGTTACGAGGGCGAGAAAATGATCATGAATGGGCTTTTGCTGTTGAGAATTTACTCTTACTCGAGAGCATGGAGAAGTGTATCAAGACTGAGAGCGCAGCCAGCGTATCAGCAGGAGATGATGCAGAAACGAAAGCCAAGCTCATCCTCACTATTGACCGGAGCCTTTGTGTACATATAAAGCAAGCGTCTACTACTATGATTTTGTGGACTAAGCTACGTCAGATGTTTGATGATTCTGGATTCTCTAGAAGGATGACATTGTTGCGGAATTTTATATCAATTCGTCTGGAAAGTTGCGAGTCAATGACAAGTTATGTTACGCAAATCATTGAAATTGGCCAGAAGTTATCAGGAACAGGATTTCAAGTAAATGACGAGTGGATCGGCAGTTTGTTGTTGGCAGGGCTACCGGAAAAGTATTTTCCGATTATAATGGCCATCGAACATTCTGGTATTGCCATAACAGCTGACGTCATAAAATCAAAATTACTGGATTTGGCGGGAAATGACAGTGAACCAGGCAGTGCATTTCTGGGTAGATGGCAACAGCAGCAGCAGAAACGCAAGAATAGCAACATTGGTAGTACGAATAAAAATTACAACAATAGCTGCGGTACAAATGTCAAAGTCATAAAGTGCTACCCGTGTAAGCAAATTGGTCATTACAAAAATCAGCGCACCCAGAAAAAATCAGATGACACACAGAAAACTCATGTATTCTCGGCCGTTTTTCTGAGTGGAGTTTTATAAAAACAGACTGGTACCTGGATTCTGGCGCGAGCGTTCACATGACGACGGATGTAAACATTGTCCGGGATGCGTCATATCAATTGAGTATAAAGGAGATTATAGCTGCAAATAGGAGTGCTATACTAGTGTTATGCTCGGGTGAAGTTGGTATTGCGACCCTAGCCCCGAAATGTAAATACGAAGTTATGCTAACCGCACTACAAATCTAATCTCAGTCAGTCAATTAATCAAAAATGGAAACAGTGGATTTCAAAGAGAAGTGTTGTTACATCTACAATGAACAGAATGAGGTTGTGGCAGTTGCAGACATATTGGAGGGTGTGTATAAACTGAGAATGGAGAATAAAAATTGTTTGTTTACATCATCAAGTGTCAATAGTGCAGTCTGGCACAGAAGATTGGGCCACTTGAATTGTAACGACATGAACAAGATGAAAGATGGTGCAGTCACAGGTATGTACTTAAGTGATAAAGCAGTGATTGATAAAAGTAAATGTATAATATGCTGCGACGGCAAACAATCACGCCTACCATTCACTCATATAGGCACAAGAACTACCAGTATATTAGATACCATTCATGCAGATATATGTGGTCCCATAGGTGAATTCCATAGGTTGGGTCACGATGTTTTCTTATTTTTACTGATGATTTTAGCCGCATGGCATTTGTGTATTTTTTGAAAGCCAAGAGTGAGGTATTCAAATACTTCAAAGAGTTTAAGGCTCTTGTAGAAAATCAGCATAATAAAAAGATAAAAATATTTAGAACACATAATGGTTTGGAATTTTGCAGTCAGGAATTTGAAAATTATCTGAAAGAAGTTGGTATTTTGCATCAGAAAACAAATACTTATACGCCTGAGCAAAATGGCATGAGTGAACGAATAAATAGTACCATTGTTGAGAGGGCTCGATGCATGTTGTTCAATGGAAGACTAGATAAGAAGTTTTGGGCAGAAGCAAGACATACTGCTGTCTAAAATAGATCTATAGCATCAGGATTGAATAACAAAACGCCATATGAGCTTTGGACAAACAAAAAACCAGATTTAAGCCATGTTAAAATATTTGGGAGAGACATGATGGTTCATATCCCCAAAGAAAAAAGGAGAAAGTGGGATGCCAAAGCTGCAAAATGAATACTAGTTTATAACGTTGATGATACAAAAGGATATTGTATCTATGATCCTTTCAGAAAATGTATAGAAACAAGTAGAGATGTTATTATAAATGAAAATATTGAGAAAAATATAATGAAAGATATGGAAGTGTCAGTTCCAGTGGGAGATATTTCACCAGCTACAGATCAGACGGATAAACATGACAATAATGAAGATGAACTGAAATCTGAGAGCACATATCAATACTCAAATGCATCTTCAGATTCAGAATATCATAATGTCGAGACTGATTATAATTCTACATTACAGAATTCACAAGAAAAAACAAGGAATGAAATGGAGAAAAGAATACGGATACCCCCTAATCGCTTTGGTTTTCATATGCAATGTGTTTCGTCACCAAATGACTCGACCAGTGATCCATCCAGTATTCAAGAAGCTCCGAATAGTCCAGAAAAAGAAAAATGTATTGAGACGATGAAGGAGGAACTTCAGGCTTTGAAGATAATAATGGATGGGTCAGAGTGAATGAAGTGCCATCAAACAATACCTTAGCGCAGTGCAAATGGGTGTTCAAAAGGAAAATAAATAGTGATAACGGTGTATGGCGCAGAGCACGGTTAGAACTAAAGGTTACTCACAAAAACCTGGAATTGACTATGAAGAGACGTTTTCACCTGTGCTTAGACATTCAACTCTCAGAATTTTATTTGCTTTGTCAGTGCAATTAAATTTGGACATTACACACTTAGATGTGAAAACTTCCTTCTTAAATGGTTTTCCTAAAGAGGACATTTATATGCTTCAACCAAGTATTTGTGGAAATGGTAATAGTTGCATTGTTAAATTGAATAAAGCCATCTATGGTCTGAAGCAATCATCTAGGTCGTGGTATGAGAGGGTTGATCAGTGTTTGAATGAGTTAGATTATAAGAAAAGTCCTTTGGAACCATGTGTATTCACGAAGATAAATTAAACCGTTAAAATCATAGTGGCTCTGTATGTCGATGATTTTTTCTTTTTTTTTGGTTCTCTGATAGTAAGGTTGTGACTGAATACTTAATATCAGTATTGAGTTCTAAGTTTTTTAGATTAAAAACTTAGGTCAAGTTCAGCAGTGTTTGGGCATGAGGGCAAACATTAATAAAGATTTAAATGTTGTTACTTTAGACCAAGAAAACTATATGGAGCAGTTGTTAAATAAACATAATATGTTAGACAGTAAGACTGCTAGCACACCAATGGAATGTAAATTGGATATTAATAATGGTGATGTTTGTGATAAGGAAATCCCTTACCAACAATTAATTGGTAGCTTAATGTACTTGTCTGTGTTGACAAGACCTGATATATCATTTAGTGTTAGCAACCTAAGCCAGTTTAATAATTGTCATACTCAAGTACATTGGACTTATGCAAAACGTATTTTAAGATATCTAAAGGAAAACCCAAAATTATTGCTTAAAGTATGTAAGGGATACAGCTGAACTGAAAGGATTCGTTGATGCTGATTGGGGTAGTAATTGTGTCGATCGTAAATCCTATACAGGTTATTGCTTTGTTATGTCAGGAGCAGCTGTATCCTGGGAAAGCAAAAAGCAAAGAACTGTGGCTATATCTAGCATGGAGGCAGAGTATATGTCAATCGCCGAAGCTTGTAAAGAGGCTATGTACTCAAGGGCGTTGCATAATGAATTCACTAATTATTTATATCCTGTTGTATTGTACAACGATAGTCAGAGTGCTCAGAAGCTAAGGTCTAATTATGTATATCATAGAAAAAGTAAACGTATTGATATTAGGTATAATTTTATAAAAGATGCAGTACATGATATGTTAATTGTAATAAAATATTTGTCGACAACAGACATGCCTGCAGATGTTTTAACAAAAGCTCTGAATCCGATGAAACATTATAATTGTATCGATGTGTTGGGAATTTCACCCATGTAATTGTAGTTGTTTATGTTGTTTATTTGATTTAATTACATCAAATAATATATCTACTAGCTCTATAGTAGTCTTCGTAACATAGATTTTCTATGGAATAAATATAAGATATAAGTGTAATTGGCTTGCAACGGAAAACTGCGTTTTATTACTGCCTCTGCCTATATCTATTTTTAAGGGCGCACTGAAAAGGTATGCGTCCTGTAAAGTTGGTGACAACGGAGGGAATGTATGATTATAGTGTTCAAAACATAGCACCGAAAAGTCGAAAATTTTGGAATATGGGAGCATAAGTTTCTGTGCTCCTAATTAACTTTGCCAAATAAATTACATGTTATGTTATCTATATCGTATACACATGTCAATTAAGTATCAAATATATTTAACAACGGGCACTCGTTTGCTTGTATCCTGAAATTTTAAAACAAATATTAATGTTGTTGCCAACTCATTTTTCTTCGTCCAAGAGAAACTAATTAATATTATTTTCTTTCAGATGAATAATAGTGTGTTCGCAAAAACATCTATATATACTTTAAAATATGTTCAGGATACCAGTAAACGAGTGCCCATTGTTAAATATCTTTATTGCTTAATTAACATGTTTAACATGCTGTGTTAAGGTTTATTCTACTCAGGTAAGGAACAAAACGTGATATATTTTGGGAGAGTTTGGCTTGGGGCAAATTTCCGCCGCTAGGTGCGCAGTGATCCATAAGATATCTTTTAATTAAAATTGTAATGTACGTGAATGATAAAAGAGAAAGATTTTACTTAGTTACAAAGTTATTTTATGCTGATTTATGATTATTATCCTGTTGTTTTACGTAGAAAATAGAGCAAATCTGGTACACATGTGACACTAGCGCTTACCTAGAAGCTAACATTTTTGGTTGCCAAACTTTTAACATTAATCTTCCCAACCTGAGTAGAAGCAACCTTAGTTGCATATATGATGTAGATCACACGACATGTGATTTATTTGGCAAAGTTACTTAGGAGCACAGAAAATTAGGCTCCCATATTCCGAAATTTTCGAATTTTCGAATTTTCGGTGCTATGTTTCGAAAATTATAAAAATTTTACTACAAATATTTACATTTATGTAAAACAAGATTACCCGGCCACGCGTTGCTGTGGCATAAGATATTTTGGTTCTATTCATTTTTGTGAAATTAATTGAAATAAGTATATATATATATATATATACATATATGTATATGTATATAGGTAAAAAAAAAAAACATCGAGAACAACAAACTGAAATGTTCAAACACACAGCTGTCAACAAAGGCACTCCCTGACGCGAAAACATGGTAAAAATGAGCTTTTTGCAGATTTTAGTACCTTTGCAGGTAATACAGATAAAAAAGAAAGGTGTACAAACACTCGTGGGAACGAAAGGTAGGTTTATGAAAAACAAAATGAAAATCGGTTGATTTTTTTGGGAGTTACACGCGTCCGAACAAACGGACACAACATTTATATATATCTCTATCAGATAATGAAATAAAAAAATACTGTGAAACATGGTGTTAAAAACACTTGCCGCGCACGTCCCAGATAAGGGGGCGGCGCTGTGACTATAAGGGTCAGGTCAACCCCCAGAAGAGAAGGCCGCGGTGGCGGACTCACCTCCTCGTAGTCCAGCCGCGCGGTGAGGGTGAAGACGCCGGACTGCGGGTTGAGCGAGAAGACGTCGTTGGCCCAGTCGGAGATGACGGAGTAGGTGACGTGCCCGTTGACACCCTGGTCGTCGTCCCTAGCCGCCACCTCGCCCACCTTGGCGCCGCGCACCGTGTTCTCGGCGATGTCGAAGGAGTAGGCCGCCTCCGAGAAGACGGGCGGGTTGTCGTTCGTGTCCGTCACCTGCGCACAGCCGCCAACGCCGACCTCACACACATGGCCACGTACGCACCTTACACTTGTCGTGGTCCGTTAGCGGTTACTTCGCACTTTCCTCAAGCCCTGCTTCCCCAGGATATTACTCCGCCTCACGGAAACAAAGTTACACAAAGGGACAACATTCGTGCGCGCTCACTGTTATAACACTTTGCACAAGAACTATTTCTCACTTAGGTATTACCAACACCCATATTTCCTCACTGTTTTTATTTATATTAATTATAAATGAAATATTATAATTTGCAAATAAAAGAGTTATTCAAAGATCAATAAGAAAACAGTGACTTGTATGGCAACAGAAGTACGTACAACACGCATGTAATACGTGGCATTGTCAGGAAACAACCAAACACGTCATAGATGGAGTGATTTTTCAAAGGTTTGATCCAAATAGTGTGAAGAAACCGCTAATAGACTAAGAGTCTATTCGCGGCTTGAATTAAAACATTGAAAAACAACCCCATGCATGACGTGCAGGCTATTCACGATTGCAGTGCGATTATCCCTTTGGTGTAATTTTGAAGGCTCGGTTAAGCTTTGTTCGTACGAGGCGGAGGAATATCCTGGAAATAGAACTTTAGCAAGGCGTCAGAAAAGTTGGAAGTAACCGTGAATTGGCTACACACACTGACTGTACTATTATCAAGAAAAACACACAAAAATACCTCTGCTGCACCATAGTCTGTGGAAAAATAGTGACTCTTCTGTTTATAGTGATACACGTAGCAATAAGGGAAAGTGAAGGAAACTGATATATATTGATAGTTTACATCATCATGCATATTATAAACACGTGTACTTTGTTGTTAACGTAAGAGAAAAGTGGATTCCAGTGGATCACTGAACCCAACTATAAAACATGCAGAGTTTATTAAAAGGTAGTAGTTGAGAGAAAAGTGCTATTTAAGCTGTAAAAGAAAGAAGAACACTGCAAAACGCAACACATTACGAAACGCACATAAATTTAGTTATAATACAATAACAGATTGTAAAGAAGGAATAACACAAAAAAAATACCGCTCACTGACCTGTAGCATGTGGTAAAACAGTGACTCAGCCATTTAAAAGTATGTCCACAGTAATAAAGTAAATGGAGTAAGTTGATATTTTCATGTTCATATCTTGACATATGTAATAACGAGGTGTAATTTCACTACTCTCAAAAGGTAAGTATGGACAACAAAAGGCATGCCATTAGAATGTTATACAGTAGACATGATTATGACAGTCCCAGAAGTTCCCCAGACAATGCCGGAAAAAACGTAAGTATGTAGAGGTAAGTTGGTGTTCCTGGACCACCAACTAACTGCAGTAGCAACCTCTTATACAATCTTGGAGGCTACTGCGTTCAAACTCATTTAACCTGGGAAAATAGCACCGAGAACGTCGTTGGCCTCGCTTGGCTAGTCTGTCATTTTGTGAACTGGGGACAAGAACAAGCCCCTTAGACCACACGACAGATAGGAATTAGGGCTTTTTCCCACACATGTTATCAAATACTCGTTGGAAAGGACGCTAGTTAATGTCTACCTTTCAATGCGCAAGATGTCCGTACTCTATTACCATTCTAGCATGGGCTCCATGCACAATCGCTCAGGCAGTACAGAAAGGAAGATGGAGTACCTGTGAGTGATTATCACTATTTTTGGGTGGAGCTAAAACACGTGTTAAATGACAGTCTTGAGCAATAGTAGGTCTATGTGTGAAACCGAGCCATTTTTTTGTGGTGTGGTTGAAATGGGTACGGTTACAATTGGCTTAAACTGGACTCTCACGTGGAGTTTAGTCGTTATCCTGAGACATTGCTGTTTCAGTACCTTGTTAAACTGTGCCTCTCCATTTCTACACTCTTTCGGTTAAAAGCCTTGATCATCAATGCCCAGGGAATGAAACAAAACATACTGTAAACAGCGAAACTCCGTAAAGGGCTCAAATTTCTAGTAAAGTCTTCACTGTTTCTTCAGAATACACAAACAAAAAGTGCCCTCTGCCTCCTGATTAAATTTTCAGTACACCAATTACTTGATAACAAGTGTAAATAAGTGTAACAGTAAAGGCAAATTCTTCCCGTCAATTTTGATGTGCTTAGTAATCCGTTATCTGAACGGCAATTTGTGCTCGTGCACCTCAAGCAACGTAAGAGTCTTGAACGCTCCCCACAAAATAAACCCAATTGCAGACGACAAGAGGTTTTGTACTAATTGCAGATCTATGTTCAACTGGCATTATTAAAAAACTTGGTGTTCGATATCAAATACTTTTCTTTTGAAACATTCGCATTAAATTAGTGGTTCATCTTCACTTTCAAAAAAACATACAGAGCGTACCGGTAATCAAGATATGCTTTAAACCACAGGTGGTTTCAACTTAATTATTTTTGAAGAAGATGCAGAAGAAATTTGTCGATTTTTATTCATTCCTGTCTGTGTTAAAACATGTTTTGATCATTTGCTGCCTATTAGTAACGTAAAACTTTCAGGTTTGCGTTTGCTGCTAATATCGAAGAATGTTTGTCTAACCTCGGTTTCATAGAAATGGGAAAATCAGATCCGCACTCAAGCTATCCACTTCATGAAGCATTGTTAACGGAGTCACTGTAGTGAAGTATGGACGACGAACGTCCACTTGCCAAGTCGAAGGACACAGATCTGAGTTGGCAAAAATTACAAAAAATTAAGCTGGATCCGGAGGTCGGTTTAAAGCACTGGCCAGCTCAAATGGACCTTGCCACACTCCCTGAAAGAAAAACAGCCGAGCTTACTAAATATATGTTCAAGTAGTGCCAATGTAGTACAAGCAGTTGTTTCAACGAAAACATCACGACACAATGCAAGGATACTTTTGCTCAGAGCCGTTTACAGAGTGGCTGAATGTTAAGTGGGCTTACTTGTACGTAACTGTTCGTAAACCGCGCTACTCATGTAAGCTACGAGTCGTTAATATTACTACTGTCGAACACTACCGTTAAGCCACCTTGCCAGCTTCAGTTTTTTTTTATTTTTGTATTCAAAGTTCCTTCCTCACTGCAGATATCCATTTTCTAATTTGTGATATATTAAAATTTAGCGTTAACAGTAACTTTTTGGAAAAAATAATTAAAATTGAGTAATAACTACGGAATTTGTATATTACAGTTATATATATATAAACAGTAAAGTATCTGAAATACTGCAACAAATCACTAAAAATTTCACACTAACAATAAATCAAAGAGACGACTTGAGCCTGTGCCATTTAGCCTCAAAACTACACATCTACCAAACTGAACTACAAAATTTCCGCTAATTTAAAGTTTTTAACTTAAGTATTAATAGCTGAGTGCAACGTTTTTATTCAAATTCAGATATAATAACCTCACAAATCTTTGAATTACATAATGGCGTTTATCACGCCTGCCGTATTGCAAAGTGAATTCTCTGGTTCACCAACCAGAAGAATAACGCACCATTATTAATATAAAGTATATCAGGCTAGCAACGTTGCTAAATTAACCATACTTCTCTAAACCTTACATGTGAAAAAAGTCGAACAACGAAGAAAGGAGCCACTGTAACATGATCGGCTTTCTATAGCTTTCTGCTCACCATAAGTGTGAACAAAGATGGCGGACAGTTATACCCCGTATTACAGTGCCATAACTACTGAAAACCTGGAGCTATGAGTTTTTAATTTGTTATCTTAATGGAAACTGACTCTCATGCTCTGAACCCAGGAAAGCTGACACTCGGGGCCTCAGAATGTTTTAAATTCACTGCTTGAATGGTATGTATTCAGTGGCCTTCGTAGCACTGCCAGCAGGGGCGCCGATTCGTAAAAAAGATTGAGGGAGATCAACAAGAGGGGAAAAAAAAAGGGGGGGGGGTGTTTTAAAAATGTAACATTTCTCAGGCGCAGATATTAAAATATTGACGTAACTGAAGGTCAACATGAAGGTGGGTGGCAGCGCGTGCCTGTTAAAATGCTAGAAAACTCTGCTTGCAGAGCAATCCAGTATCCGAAATAGAAAGGACTGAAATCTTAGGGGTGCTGAGCAGCCCCGAAGATATTTTTTGGGGTGCTGAATATGTAAACCGCCCCCGTAGTTGGCACCAGTGGCGAGCGATCAGTACATGCGATGACTACCCACACTGTCACGCCTGTAGTGGGTGGAGTATACGTGCCGCTGTGGAGTGAGGCAGACACTTCACCTCAAGTCCTCCAGAGGTAATGGAGTTTATTTGAGAGGTTTTGGACGGCGTCTATCAGCGAAGTCTTGAGGACTGACTGACAAGGTGAATACAGAGCAGCGGGGAAATGCAAGGGCGAGGAAAGTATCTTGAGAAAGCCCCCGGCCAAAGGCAGCGTCCGCCACGTTCCCCACATTAAAAAATCCGGGTGATCCTGGAGGGAATACAACCCGGTTCGTCTTGGTGGGAGGCGAGTAGTCTGACTACTGCACCACTGCGGCCCCCCAGAGATAAGCGAGATTCGTTGCTTTTAAGACAAAGCATAGCCAGTCAGTAGCTTTTCACGTTGCTCTCTGCTGAAACCATTGTAAACGAAAGCTACTAGTTTGAAGAGTCAATGCTATAAAATATAAACGTTGTCAGAATTGCCGATTTGTGATGTTATATGTCTGGAAATATTTCTGGTTGAGATGTTTTTCTAGTAAAGGTGTCACCAAGTGCTGACTCAATACGTCTCTGTCAAACAATCAAGCTGTTTTTCAGCATTTGAGGTTTGTTGGGGGTGTCCAGAATAACTCTTCCATGTACGGTTACGTTCAGTATCTACCGGTCCCAAATCAATCTCACTGCAAAGTCCGAACGGACCAGATAACGTGCAATTTGGCACTCCGTCCACTTTGCCTCTGGCAGCCCTGTTATCTGGTCTGACACAGTCCTGTTATCTAGTCTCTCACTACCGTATTATCAGGTCTCTCGCTGTCCTATTATCCAGCCTCTAAAAGCGCCATTATTCTGCTTCCCACTGCCATATTATCCTGTCTCTCACTGCCCTATTATATGATCTCTCACTACCCTATTATCTGGTTTCTCGCTCCATGTTATATGGTCCCCCAATGTCTTACTATCCGATCTCTCACTATCGTATTACTCGGCCTTTCTCAAGCTCCGTCAGTTTCACGCATGGCTGTCACATGTGTGTTTTCGGAATGCCTATCACTCATTAATTACGCCTGACAATTATCGCGCTCGTGCGAGGACTGTTTGTGTATCTAAAGCGAACGACAGTGGCATCCTCGTATGACGTAGGTGCATGCGACATCGCATAATAATTTTTCTGACACCACCCATTGATAATTATATATATATTCACGGTTGCCAAATAATATTTCAGGATGCGCAAATTTTTATGGCACTGAGTGTAATATGTAAAGACACCGCTCTCCAGGACATAAGAGGCTAAGAAATAGTTAGGGAAGCTCTCAAAAATAATTTACAAACAGGAAAATAAAAACACTGATTATGTGCTGCACTCATGTGGAGACATCCACAATAACTTCAATGTCAAATTATACTTCAGCTCGAAACTTAAGATACAGTGCGAAACCTACTGCCTTTTTTAATATACCTGAAACTATATGGGTCATGCTACAAAATCTAGTCTTAAGAAAAAAGTGAGGGGAAAAGTGTTTTATTGTGTTTCTAAGTCCAGTAACCCATCGTCTCACCACAGCACCATTTCGTTGTTTTACCGGCGGAGCATCAGAAGCAGGCAGCTCACCTGAAGCCCGTTCCCTAANCGCGGGCAAAGAGACCACCAGTTTATAAACTTATCCCAGGAAGTAAAATTTGCCATTGTTCGCGCCAGACCGTGAGCGTGCGTTCTCTCTCCCGATCACCCGGCAGGCGCGCGCGCCTAAGAGTTCACAATGGCCGCGCATGCGCTGTTTATGCAGTAGCGGGCGACGCGAGGCGGAAGGAAACACCGCGGAGGTGACACACGTCTTCTGGGCTCGACAAGCGCCGCTAGATCACCCGGCACATCTTCCCCACCGGCACTTCCACCAAGGTCCTCTCTGCAAGACAATGATCCGGGGAGCATCAGCTCCTTCCCCGGCAAGAGAGTTAGTGTTACCATCCGCCTAGCCGCGAGCAGGCACGTTATGCATTGACACGCGTCAGCTTGAAGATTTCCAGCGGCGCAGTACGTTTTCGGGTTACACAGTCGTCAGAAGACCCGCGCGCAGATCTCCGCCGATAGAAGGACGCCTCTATATCTGGCGGAACTGCAAGACGGAGGCACTCGGTTGACGCGAAGGCAGCGAGAGAAACTACGAAGCTACGGTCAATACAAAAGACTAGCAAGCCAAAATATACGTAATACACATGTGAAATAACTCATTTTCCAGGCCAACAAAAGGTCTCATACGACACACGACCATTTTGGATGTTGAAAGCTCTGTGAGCATAACATATGTGTGTATGTGCACATATATACACAGATACAGATAGAGAGAGGGGGGAGGGAGAGCGAGAGAGAGAGACACACAGTAACTACTAATGTGTGTCAATATTTCTATCAGTACAAGACTTCTTTATAAATACGAGATATGAGAGGGTGCATCTTAACCCAATATTAGCAGAATTAATAAAAACGTGGTATTAAAAGCAAATAAAACCTCCATGGTAAGTTAAGAGCACAAAAGAAAATTTTTTAATAGGTCATTCGTAAATTGTACTGTCGGTACAACTATGGAATTAGGTATAACCTTAGATCTTAAAACTGAAACGATTTAACTTGAGTCGAGGTGGATTTCAGTTAGACTTGGGTTAGTTCGTATTAAAGACAGCAGTTAACTATATGTTGTACACTAATACTACTTATATTTGTCAATTCTGACACTTATAGGCCAAAAAGAAAGAAAGAGACAGTAAGCGTAGGAAATAATTTCAGTATTCACTAATGCTTACCTAACACTTTTGATTGAACGTTAAAACATTGAACTACTTTCCCTACGTCGTTACCAACTTTCCTGGACGCACAGTGCATGTACGTTCATAGGAAAAAAGTATAATGTTGTTGCAGTTGAAGTGTGAAAAATATTCATATATTTCTAGAGCATTAAGTATTTCCACATAACGAGAGTGTATTGCTTTTTGTGGTTTTTTTTTTAATACTCACAATATGAAACGCAGTTACGTCAAAATAGGGCAGTTGGTAGGAAGGACGATGGGTTTCGTGAAGTGGAAATCGTCACGCACGCAAAGTGAGGGTTCAATTCTTCCCTCTTACTAAATTATTTTTCTGCTCAGGTAATACTTATTTTTCAGATAAAATAAATGTACAAATTATGGCCGGGTGGCGCACTAAAACTTACAGCTTGTTTTTATTAAACATGTTTGTTGATTTTCTAATGTAATTTTTGCGGAAACCGAAATTATACGTGGATATGACTGAGAGAAAATAATTATGGCAAGAAATTGAATCTGTTTACTCTGGCATTGTTACTGGTAAAATTAACACAAGTTGTTTCTCTGCAGGACATTTGACGAGAATTGCAGTTGATCTAAATATGCCAGAAGGAGAGGAGATGTTTCACATATTGGATTCATAAAATTAAGACAGCTTATCTCTCCCCTATTAATACAGTTGTACAGGCCTTAAATAAGAGGAGACGTGTTTACAAATATTACAAGGAAAGCTGAAAGGTGCTATCGTAATTCATTTAAAGGCCGGTTTTGCAAATAAATTTGGGATATAACTATACCCTATATGAAGCATCGATTGGTAGTAAGTAATCCCATTCCTCCGAACACACCGGTGGCAAATGGGAATGTGGGCCTATAAGGTATCGTTGTATAGATCGTCTAGAAGGAAACCACCTTTACAAATACACCTTTTTTCTGACGTGCAATAAAAATTGATAGCAAGCGTGTTTTCCTGACTACAATCCAAAGGAAATCAACGAAACAGGTTGTTTTTATGGTGTGCGTATCTAGTTTACGTACAATAAAAGAGACGTTGGGTGTACTGTAAATAACGGTATGGTGTGAGAGAACTACCGTGAACTGGAAACTGGGAACGCTCATTCGCAAGCAGTGCTCTTCATAAGTGTCCTAAATGTCAACCATCCTGGATCAGACACGACTCTGCTCTCCGCCTTACATTCGCGGTTGCTAGGCGGACCTCAGCACAGCTGAGAGATTCATATGCTGCTCTGATTCTGTCTAAATGAACGAACTTTCTATTGTCAGTTGACCTGCATGCAAAACCTGCAGTTCCTGTAAGTAGTAGATGGCTTATCTGCTTGCTGCTTAGTCCTGCCTTATCCATTTATCACTGGTTGTGCGTAAACCATGCANCTGATTCTGTCTAAATGAACGAACTTTCTATTGTCAGTTGACCTGCATGCAAAACCTGCAGTTCCTGTAAGTAGTAGTTGGCTTATCTGCTTGCTGCTTAGTGCTGCCTTATCCATTTATCACTGGTTGTGCGTAAACCATGCACGTCAGATACACAATGTGCGCCATAACGGTATTTTCGGTTGGAGTGCGAGACTCGCTTTGATATTAGCAGCTACCTGTGAGCCTTACTGCATGGACTCGTGCAGTAAGTATTAGACTGTTTCTGAGCAAACGCGGAGAATAATGCTGTACTACGCAGCAAGCAGATACGAGATCTACCACTTACAAGAACTGCAGGTTTTGCATGCAAGTTAACTGACAATCGAAAATTCGTTCATTCAGACAGTCATTCGGTTTACATTTCAACCACTAATCGTGTGTGTTTTTTTCAGTGTCAGACATTGTCTGTCTGTGGTGTTGCTTTCTGAATGGAATGCCGTTTACAAACGAAGAAGCATTTGACATGCTGATGATACTAGGAGAATGTCGTTGGAACTGATCGTTTGTACATAGAGGTACAGTGTCATCCGGCGTCTTGCATGACGCGTGCGTACAACCGGGCTAGTGCAACCGACACGCAACAAACGTCGTCGCATCCGACGACCTGTGAGAGACGAGAGGGCAGTTGATGTACTTGCTGCCATGGTAGTTAATCCTCATGATTCTACACGGAGGATTGCCCGCGACTCAGAATTGTCTCAATGTACAGTGTGGAGAATCCTCGATGATAATCGTTTACATCCTTACCATGTACAGCTGCACCGAGAACTTCGGAATAATGACTTNTGTGGAGAATCCTCGATGATAATCGTTTACATCCTTACCATGTACAGCTGCACCGAGAACTTCGGAATAATGACTTCCTAAGCGTGTTTATTTCTGAAACTGGTACCTGAGCAAGGACCATGCTTTCGATTGCAGCATTTTGTGGACTGATGAGGCACATTTAAGAGTAATGGTGACGTTAACATACATCATGCCCATTACTGGTCTGTAATCAACCTACACTGGCTCCATCAAGTGGATAACCAGCATGTGTGGAGCCTTAATACTTGGTGTCGCCTTCTCGGACATCGTGTCGTAGGACCATATTTTTTTTAAGTGTAATTGAATGGTGCAGCTTATGCAGACTTCTTAGAGAATATTTTGTATCGGCTGATCGAAGATGTCCTCGCTCTGCGATAAACACGGTGGCTTCAACAGGATGGCTGTCCTGCTCACTTTTCACGCAGAACTCGGCTAGTTGCTGACTTGTTATTCCCCATACGGTGGATCGGACGTATGGGACTTGTAGCTTGGCCACCACGTTCTCCAGACTTGTCCCAAATGACTTATTTTTGTGGGGGAGAATTAAATGCACCATATACTGCGTACGTCCAACTACGAGGGAAGACATGAAAGACAGAATCAGAGCAGCGTGTGGATCTCTCAGGTGTGCTGAGGTCCACAGAGCAACTGCGAACGTAAGAAAAAGATCTGAGTCGTGTCTGATACAGGTTGGTTGACATTTGGAACACTTATAAAGAGTGATGCGTGCGAATGAGTGTTCCCAGTTCCCATTTCGCAGTGGTTCTCTCACACCATACTGGTATTTACAATACACCAGACATCCTTTGATTGTACGTAAACTAGGTATGCACGCCAGAAAAACATGTTTTGTTGATTTCCTTTTGATTGTAGTAAGAATAACAATAGTTTTCGTTAATTGTGCGTAAACTACGCACGTCCAAACCACATGCTTACATGATTTATTTTATTGTATGTAAACTGTGCACGCAGAAAATAACTGTCTTGGTCTATGTTGTTTCTTTTTAGACGATCTATCCAACAATACCATATTCGGCTCCTGCTCCCATTTGCAATTTCAAAACTCATCCTCCGTACCCCTACTTCCGGTATGTTCGAGGAATGGAATTACTACCAATCGATNCATTTGCAATTTCAAAACTCATCCTCCGTACCCCTACTTCCGGTATGTTCGAGGAATGGAATTACTACCAATCGATTATTCGTGTAGGGTATAGTTGTCACACTTTTTTTTCGCGAACCCCCGGTGTCGTATTGTTTCCGAGAAAAAGGGGTGATACGAGTTCTGTGAATCATCCTGTATGTATGTGTATATATATATATATATACACACATACATATTGTTGACATTACGTGTAATATGTATATAATTTCAACAGGTTTTAGCGTATTGTATATAAAATTAATTATTTTTTGCTGCCGGTACTTGTAATGTTAAGTTAAGAGGTTACTTAATCATTTGCAATGATCTTAGTAACACATTTTAATATGTTTAACACATTTTATAGTCAATAGGTTAAGTAAAGACTCAACAGCTGCAGTGCGACCTGTCTCGAGTTCTCCCCTTCAAAAACGTAAATATCTCCGCATACATGCCAGCAGCGCCAGCAGCCAATGGTATCACGGATAGAGCTCAGTTATGTACAGCACACGGGAGTCTATTTNTTACATGCCAGCAGCGCCAGCAGCCAATGGTATCACGGATAGAGCTCAGTTATGTACAGCACACGGGAGTCTATTTTGTAATCAGATAACGTGAAGTTTGCTGGTATCTAACTATGACTAGAAACCCTGCCATTTCGCGTTATAAAACAGCACCATGCTAGAATCCACAGCCGTATACACGCTAAAGGAGATCTCAGTTTCTTATTGGCCGCTGCCACAGTCTCTTGTTCAACTCGGCCATACTGAATTAAATCACCAGGATGCTAATAGGGGCCGTGGTGGTGTAGGGGTTAGACTACCCAACTCCCACCTAGACGAAGCTGGTTCGATTCCCGGCGGAGTCGCTCTCGATCTTTCGCACGTGGGAATCGTACCGGATGATGCCGCTGGTCTGCGGGTTTTGTTTTCAGGGATCTACCGTTTCCCCCGCCCTTTCATTCCGGCGCTGCTCCAAACTCAACTCACTTCACCCTCTTCAGCTGTCGGATAAGTGCAGGTCCAGTGACACACATGAAGTCAACACATACTTTTATGACACCTAATCTGTCACACGATTATAACACGAAATGATAAGGCCTCTTAACGATTACCAATGAAATCTTCTGAAATATACGTGGCATTGAAGTGAGTATAGCCATTATTTGTTATATATTAATTTTTGATTCAATCATTTGCTGTGTAGTCGTGCTGGCATCAAATTATGGTCCCCGTAAATCTGCAATTTTGTGTTCTTTACCTAGCCACGTCAATTGTTTGGGCGAGGTGTAACCCGATGGATGACAGACATCTATGTGACCATCTAGTCACAAGTATACGACTTAGTGGCGCGGTCTTGGTAACAGTTAATTTTATGTTAAAAGTCTCCGTCGCAAGATATTTTACGGGAAGCCTTTAGAGGGACTGGATTCGCGGTTATTTCGTGGACGTTAGACCGACAAGTTATTACTTCAGTACGATTATTAAAAAGTTGAAACCCACAAACATTCAAAAACCTAAAACAAGTGAAATGTCGCCTTGGGAAGCACCAATATTGCGTAACGACTACAAATGGCTACCGCCTCTTCACCATACACTAAATGTGAGGTAGACCGATTTTAAGTTTTCTGTGCGTGTTCCTAGCATTAACTCATCCATCGTCACTACAACTGCGAAAGTCACGTAGCCAACAATGTTGAACGTAATTGTTCACATCTGGTTTTTTAATTGATACGCCCATCGACATGAATTAAATGCGAGGACTGACTTGAGTATTGTAGTCTATTTGCTGCATATTCACACTTTTTGAATAAAACCTTTGATAAATTTACTCATGTCTCACGTAAGCCTATTCGTTGTTTCCTAAATATGTTGTGTATCACAAGTGTTTTAAATTTCTCCTAACATAAAAGTTACATTTTTTTTGTTAAATTGAAATTTTACTTATATTTGATATTTAAATTACAATATCTNTCTCCTAACATAAAAGTTACATTTTTTTTGTTAAATTGAAATTTTACTTATATTTGATATTTAAATTACAATATCTCATTTATAATTAAGACGAACAAAAACAAAGAGAGAACAGGTACGTTGGCAATGCCTAGTAAGAAAGAGTTCTCGTACAAAATATAAATAAACTGAGTGCGCACAAATACGGTGCGTTGTCCCTTAGGTGTTATTTCCTAGCTTTGTTAAGNACTTATATTTGATATTTAAATTACAATATCTCATTTATAATTAAGACGAACAAAAACAAAGAGAGAGCAGGTACGTTGGCAATGCCTAGTAAGAAAGAGTTCTCGTACAAAATATAAATAAACTGAGTGCGCACAAATACGGTGCGTTGTCCCTTAGGTGTTATTTCCTAGCTTTGTTAAAATGAAGCGGAAGAAGAGCCTGAAAGTAGAACTTAGGAAGGGCTTCAGAAAAGTTGGAAGCAACCGTGAATATACTACATATTGCATTCCCATTCAAGCTGTTCCAGAAGAAGCGTAAAACATAAAGCAGTTTCTAACGTGGAATTTTATCGCGTTTGTTTTGATATTACTGTTGGTAAAAGAGCAAAACAATCGGGAATACGGGGTAGAGTGGGCATGCAAACTGCGCAGTAGCCCCTGTGTGCTCCAACACTGGATCACTTTCCTGCCAACAGCTATATCAGAAACGACTAAGTATAGGATTTGATGCCAGAACTATGTTTATGTAAGAAAATGCTTTGAAACTTCACGTCTGTACGCTTCCTCTAACCTATTTTTAATGCAACAAGGAGGTACTCCAATTAGTCAAGGTATTTCAATCATATAAAAGTATGGGTTTGTTGAAAATTGACATGTGGGCAAAATAGTTCCTTACGGATCGCCAAGTGACTCTTGACAGTTGTATTGGCATGGGTGAGCCTGTGTTGGGTTCATGCTCAGAAGACGAAAACCGGTCTACCTCGCCTTCAGTCTGTCTTTCCAAAGCTGGAACACGGAGAGTGGTTACTGGGTGGCTCGCACGCGTACTCTACCCCATATAATTTTTAGGGCAGCCATTCTTGAACTGTAGTTCACGGGCCCATCGACGTCCTCGAGCTTACAACCACGAAAAAAACTTATTTANGGGCAGCCATTCTTGAACTGTAGTTCACGGGCCCATCGACGTCCTCGAGCTTACAACCACGAAAAAAACTTATTTATAGACGTTAAACTGTGCACTTTTGAAAGCCCTGTTTATGATCTATATATAGTCCATTGACGGTTACTTCCAACTTTTCTGAAGCCCTGCTAAAGTTCTATTTTCAGAATATTCCTCCGCCTCATGTTAACAAAGCTCAACCGAGTCTAGAAAATTACACCGAAGAGATAACGCAATGCATTCGTGCGCTCTCAGTGTAATAATATTATGCATAAGAACTATTTCATACCAGGCAATACCAACACATGTATTTTCTCCCTGTTATTGTTCATATTTATCACAAATGGAATATTACAATAAATAAATGAAATATAAGTAAAAGTGTAATTTAACAAAAAATAAGGTACTTTTATTTAANAAATGGAATATTACAATAAATAAATGAAATATAAGTAAAAGTGTAATTTAACAAAAAATAAGGTACTTTTATTTAAACAGGAATATAAAACGGTTGTGACGCTTGGCATATTTAGGAAAGAACCAAATACGTCTTACATGGGGTGATTTTTCAAAGGTTTGATTTTTAAAAGTGGGAATAAACCGCGAATCGACAATATAAGTTGAAAAGGGTGTTTGGTTCAAGTATAAAGTAATGCATTGTTTGTCGTCGAGCGCAAGCAGTGCTGCGCAGCCTGGCGGCGACAGGAGCGCAGCCAGACGCGGGTATGCCCCCTCCCCACCAACCCCCCTCTCAAAGATGAACGAATGTGCTATAGAACTGCGGCTGTAAAGCTGAACACGCGTGGCCGAGGTGCAGTCACGCACTCGCGTCCTCGCCGCGCGGAGAATGCGAGCCGCCTCGACGTCGGCAGTTGCCGGGACATCCGTCCTCCTTCCAACACACCGACGTCTGCTGCTAACAGACGGCGAGCCACCTCGACGTCGGCAGTTGCCTGGACATCCGTCCTCCTTCCAACACACCGACATCTGCTGCTAACAGACCGCGCACTTTGCGTGTTCAACAACTTCCTTCTCAGCGTATCGTTTTAAATACGTCCTTTTTCGAACTAGAAGTATTCTATAGTGCATTCGCGATTACTTCCAAGCCCTGCTAGCCTTCAGGATATTCCTCCGCCTCATGCAAGCAAAGCTTATCCGAGTCTAGTAAACTACACCTAAGGGACAACGCACCACATTCCATGGCTACTCGAAGTAATCATACTTTGCGTAACAACTATTTGTTGCTAGGCATTACCAACACGCCTGTTTTCTCACAAATTTTAATTAACATTAATTATAATTTCGATATCATAATTGATGGGTAAAATATAAGTAAATGTTCAGTTAAACTAAAAATAAGCTAATTTAATGTTAACAGAAGTGTAAATGCGAACACTGTGCAACGTACAGATCCTTTTAGCCAAACGCATGGTACATGGGGTAATTTTTCGAAGTTTTGATTTAAAAAATGTGAAGAAACCGCGAACAGAATATAGTTGACATTTCTTATGGAATAACAAGAAATCTTGCCAATTTGCATGTCCTATTATTATTTTAATTTAAAAATTAAAAATAATATTTTACAAAAAAAAATGACAAGTGAATAATTGTTTATGGGAAATTTTTTAACGTGGCAGTATTATCTGAAAAAATTGCTTGAAAACGTTTTTGTTTGAACCAGCGATTTTGTAATGGTCCCCGCCACCTTGGATTTATCCATATTTCACCATAACTTTAATTTAAGTTGGTTTAACGAGTTTTTTTCGGCCCGACACACCATTAACAATTCCTTCTCAAACTTTATTAAGTTGTTACGTTTCACTGCCTTTATTAATTTTTATCTAGTAACAGCTGGAAAGAAGTAAGCGATTTTTCCTTCGGACGACTACAGAAGTTAAACTAACCACAACAGTCAAGCAATACCAACTTAAGAAAATGTACAATGGAATGTCTTGTGNACGACTACAGAAGTTAAACTAACCACAACAGTCAAGCAATACCAACTTAAGAAAATGTACAATGGAATGTCTTGTGTCATGTCGTTCCGGAAAATACAGGTCTTTACGAAAATTCTAAACATCCGAGATGACGGGGAGTAACTCCCCTTAAGAAGGAATTCTTTAAACTCCATGACTGCACGCTTGGGTGGCAGAGCCCTTAAGGCCACTATGTAATTTGAGCGATAAGGGCGACAGTGATCTGCGTACCTATCTCTCCGGCGCACCTACGTGCAAGGTTCTGAAATTACATGCAGTGTTCCCGTTGTACCGATGGAACTAAGGAACTTTAAGCGGTGACCCTATCAGTTTATTAGTACAAAGTCTGCAGCAAAGTTCAATACATGTACCAATAGCCTACTAGTTTGAGTGTTTTTTCCGATAAGTACGGGGCCACGGTGGCTGAGCGGTTAGCCTGCTCGCCTCCCACCAAGGCGAACCGGGTTCAATCCCCGGCCGTGTCACTGCTGGATTTTTGCATGTGGAATCGTGCCTGACGATGCCGCTGGTCAACGGGTTTTCTCAGGGATCTCCCTTTTCTCCGACCCCTTCATTCCGGCGCTGCTCCATACTCACCTCGCTTCACATCATCAGCTCTCAAGACCTCTGTGTTAAGAGTCGCCCAAATCTCTCCACGCCACTTTTTCGATAATACGTAACTCAACAATTGAGCGACGACAACTACAGCCTCATTTAGCAATCCTACGAAGGAGGTACAAACACAGAAACCAGGAATGAATGAAACTGACTGAGATGTGAGCATTAGGAGGCGAGCTTACAACTGTATGATCCCGGGTGGACACTTTCGGATCGGCATCGAGCATGCAAGTTTCGAGTGCCACTCACGCATGCGCGTAATCCTCTTGGTTGCGTGCTAACTCGCACACTTTATTGCATCGTGTAAACGCCGCCCAGTGCTCTCAAGACTCTCGGCCACATTACTCTACAAACGTTGTCAGCGTAATTTTTTCTTGGGCAGATTCTCCCAGTTAGCGGAACTGTCTAGCAAACTAGTACACTTGGGTGCACTTTCTGGCCTCGACCTTGAACCATTTCCACCTATTCACGATTCCTTCACCTGCTGCACTGTCTCGCGTCGTCCGCTGAGCTAACTACAAACGGTTTCAAAGACAATAAAATAAAACACAAAAACTGCAGGTGCAACGAAACAGCCTTCGACGGCGGGAGTAACTATGACTCCAGCCAGTGAGATTTCTACACATGGCTCCGGATGTCCTCGTGTGTTTGCGTGTGTGGCGCGGGCATAGCTGGGCTGCCATTGGCAAGTGCATTCCGTTGCTGTGGGGGAACTGGCATCTGCCCTCGCGCTGACATAGGAGGGGCGTGGCCCTGACTGTGCATGTCCCAATGCGCTACACCGAGGTAGTTTCTGTTTGGGAAGTCTCCACCACAGAATACTTACCAATACAGATGAGAAACTGTATCTTGCGTCGTCAACTCCAACCGCCCACTCGGAAGATGTTTGTTATTCTGTAAAACAGTGTTTAAAGGGCGCCTGCTACTTGGATATTTCTAGCGCGTTTGATCCAGCAAAGCGCGGGAGTGATAAGGGTGATATTGATACGCACGCGCCTATGCGCAAGGCGCCTAACTGGCGTGCGGTGTTTCCGTCGTGCTGCGTGTACCTATGGGACTTTAAGCGGTGATCCTATTATTTAATTGGTAGAAAGTCTGCAAAAATGTTCATTGTGTGACCCTATAATAGTTTCGCATTTTTCCAACCAGTATATTATGAGTAGGGCCAGTGATTTTTCGCGTAAAAATCGGATCACACAGTAGACTTCAATACTATATACACGCCTCAGCTGTTATACCTCCATTGACTGCTGGTGCCATGTCGGTCTTTGACCAAGCCACTCAGGACTAAGTAACTCCGACACTGAACCTTCGTGATTAGTGCGCAAACGGTTAACACGGGCCAGAACATTTTTTAGCCAATCAAAGAAGCTGGACGACCCTACAGTGCTTTGGACTGTACCTTGTCTAGAAATATTTTCGCGAAATGTAACTGCCCCTAATTATGAGACAACAGCGGTGTGGGAAAGCCGTTTTTAGCTATGTTGAAGGGCTCGGGAATGGCATTTATAAAATGAATGATATATTGAGAGTATTATACGTCTCTCTTCTAAAATGTGTTTTCTTTTCGTACATTGGTCTAATGGGGACACGATTAATGGTTTCGTAAAAAGACGCGGATTTCAAATATTCTGTAGCGCAACTCAAGCGCTGGGTAGGTGGCCTTAAACTATAGCGACCACGCTGTATCACAGAGCAAACAAGAATACAGAGGCGAAATAGCCGCGAACTCCAGCCCCACACGCCAACAATATGGCGCCACTAGCCAGCAACACGTCGGAACGCCGTCCGCCAATCAACGCCTGGTAACTTACTGATCAACAAGTGGTCCAGCCAATAGGGGTACATTTCACTGCACACTGCCGCCAATCAGAGAATGAGTACGCCCACGTGAAAATAAGTGGCACGCCATTTCGTCTGTGTGTATTTATTTACTCTGTGGCTGTACTTTCCTAAACAGATTGCCGGATTAAAACTCTATGGCCACTGCTTACAATTTTTGGGAAACGAAATACGCGCGAAACTAGTTTAATGCTACTTTGCACAGCCGTTGCAAAGCTTCGTCGTGGCCAGGCGTGACATTGGTGCGTTTAAAATGTTTACTAAGGATGTCTCTTAACCCATTTAGACCCAGTGTGTACAACTGTGTACATTACGCGCGTGTAGGTGATTCTTGGTCTCTACTGCACACTGCGGAGCTCAATGACCAGTGATCTTACATGCGGGTAAATTATTCGCAAACCGTCTAACTGGTCTAGCTCATAATTGGTTCACATAGCTGTAGCTGGACATAAAGCCTACAGCTCATTGGCTGGGGCAACAAAACAAGCGTTGTGTCGACTTGAGACACCTGAAACCGTGAATTAAGGTGCGTCTGAAAGCAATAACCAGCGTAGAGACAAAGGCTGGCCGCCACCCCCCTTCCCTCCCTAGGACCACGTGAAAAGTTCATGTTTTCAGTGTGTGTAGTAGACGCATGGCTGTTCTCGTTGACGCACTCTCGCCTCGAGTGAAACATGCACAAAGTTCAAGGACAGGCTGCAGTCTCGCGGGGGCATCCTCGAGACGGTTGAGATCCAGCCCGGCCCGGCTGTGAGCACGCCTGCCACCGACCGACTCTCGTGAGGAGCCTCGATAAG
>NQII01000399.1:456345-472913 GCA_002778355.1 Clitarchus hookeri | reverse complement strand
GAACCTCAATCGCGGCCATGCTTTGCCAATCCCAGTGAAGCCGCGAGCATGTGTCCTTGTAGTTAAGACTCTCCTGCATGCCTGGGCGTATGTAGGGGGGGAGGGGTGCTCAGCCCTGAGGTGCACTTGGGTCCTATCCCTACTCAGTCCCCACGACTCTTCTCTTAGATTCAAGATCGGTTAGAGAAAAAAATTGGAGCAAAGACACTCCAAGAGAGCGCTGCGTGGTGACGTCACAGAGAACCTACGGGAAATTGCGCACAAAAGCAGTATGTTTACGCGGTTTTCGTCATTTGTTTATCATGGGGTTTATCGAAATTTCTAGCACAAGACATAAATAATAATTTTGAACACCTTCTTACATTGTTATATATACACTGCCTTTATTATTCTCGGAGCGATCATGGAATATAACAAATAAGATAGACATTACCATCCATCAGTGCTGCGAGAATAATAAAGGCAGTGTAATAATGTGTATGATGTTATTATTTCTTGTCTTGCCAAAAATTNCCATCAGTGCTGCGAGAATAATAAAGGCAGTGTAATAATGTGTATGATGTTATTATTTCTTGTCTTGCCAAAAATTTCGAAACATATGAAAAACAAAATCGGGCAAATAAACTGATTTCGCACAATCCCCTTTCTCATATTAATTTATAATTTCTGGTGTTGCAAATTAGGAATTTTGTGATGCGTGTTGTACTTAAGCTGGCAAAGAACTAGCTTTGTTATCACCACCAATAAGCTGTAGTCTTTGTGCTCGGTGATCAGCGATATGAACCAGTCGTAACGTACAGCAGTATCATGGTTTAGGAATCAGTTACTCACAGGGAAGATAATTTGGCACTGAGCCTCGCAGAGTACAGTACCCATCAAATATAAGCTTCCTGTGCAACATGTATACTATNAAAGATAATTTGGCACTGAGCCTCGCAGAGTACAGTACCCATCAAATATAAGCTTCCTGTGCAACATGTATACTATTGTTTACATTGGCCATGCAAGTGTTAAGAATACAGGCGAAACCGGCGCTAATTCCGAAAACTCAAGCCACACATCACGGCAAATGGCGTCACTGACCAGCAAGAAGTCGGAACGCTGTCCGCCAATCACCGCCGGGTAACGTACTTGCCAGCCTCTGCGTGTTTATCCACTCCGCGACACAGAGGTGACACGGAGTGGAGGTTCCTCTGATGTGGGCGTGGTCATGCTCTGATGTGCTGCGTGAGGCTCTAGGGTGGAGCGAGGAATGGAGCGACGCCGGAATGCAAGGGCGGGGGAAACGGGAGATCCCCGGCGTGCGAAAATCCGGGAGTCACCCCGCCGGGAATCGAACCCGGTTCGCCTAGGTGGGAGGCGAGCAGTCTAACCACTACACCACAGCGGCCCCGTGAGACTCCGGGACCGGGCCTTGCGTCTGATTGGCTACCGCGTGCTGCGGAATGTTCCCTATTGGCTGCGCTGCCGGCTGGTAAGTTACCAGATGCTAATTGCCGAACGGCGTTACGACATTTTGCAGGCCTGCGACGCCATTTCGCTGGCACGTGTTGCCGGAGTCGGTGGTTTAAGTGGTTGTTCCGCCTCTGCATTGTTGAGTGCTCCGTGGTCAAGCCATAATGAGCAAGGAAGAGCTTGCGAAGAAGAATTACCCACATCACTGGATGTCACTGCGTCATTCGCCACGACGTCTGCAAAATGGAAGAGCACGGGATTGCTGCTGTTTTTACTGATGCGGCCTGCGATGCGGTCGAGACGAGCAAGATTGATAAGCGCCGTGAATGTTTGTTTTAGAGAGAAAAAAAGAGAAATAAATAAGTAACACAGACGAAGGCGAATGCGTGGTAATGAAGCTGGCGCAGAGGAATGTGGGAGGAGAAATGAAGACAAAGTGTAGCAAGATGGACACGCACGCAGCCGAGCGACGGCCCGAAATGGCGGACCTCAGAAGGTGGCCGTCAAACCTGGTGTTTGGACGACATAAGGTGACCCCAAAAATTGAAATGCGGATCAACGAACTGTTGGGGGGAAAGTGGAGCCCCTGAGAGAACCTGCGGGCCATTCGCGCTTAAGTCTCAGATCTGTTTGCGACCCTGGTTAACAATCCAGTCCCGCCACTGCATTTCGCTTCAACGCACTTCACACTCACAAACTAACATATAACCCGACTTCTTTTTCCCTACATAATCCAATATTTCGTCCTCCGCGACTGTCACACAGATTTTCCAAACGCCCTCTCCGCTTTGCTTTGGTTTTCTGTTGCCCCACACAACTATACTCTTCCTTCTTCGGGGTGTGACCCCAGAGTACTTAAGAAATAAAGTGGCGAAACGGCCGCACACGCCAGCAAAATGGCGTCACTGACCATCAAAATGCGGGAATGTCCTTCACCAATCGGCACTTGGCAACCTACTCTCGTCGCCAACCGGCAGCCTAGCCGATAGGGAACCTTCCGCAGCACGATCAGAGAACGGGTCCGCTCTCATCAAAGGAAGCGCTCGCCATTTCGTCTCTATGTACTCTCTAGCCTGTGGTGTGACAACGGATACAATTACATTGATGGCGCCAGACAACCCTGCTCAGCGGCGATGCATGCATCCCATTTTAACATAATAAAACTGACCCAAGGCGGAGGGCAGAGGGCCCGCAGAACTGCGAAGCGCCATTTGGTTGACAGGCAGATAAAAAAGTCGCGGCTATCGGCGACCTGCATTACGTCTTCCTCGTGTTGAGGAACAGAACCCGGACCGCAACAATGTGAGCCCAGCTCACTCGTCGCCCGACCAGTGTGGCGTGCAGTATTGCCAACCTGGAGACGATCAATTCTGCTACATGCGTTCCGAAATTCCGCTACAAACAACAAAACTGAGGTACACTCAAAACGTGGAGAATCTGCGCGCTATTATCAAAAATACAATTACAAGTATTTCTATTATTAATTAAAACACTCCACGCTTATCTATAAATTACTGAGTCAAGCACTCTTCAATGAATAATTCAAGTATTATTCAAATAACTGCGAACATATTGTAGTATCACAGTAGTGTGNAGCTCACTCGTCGCCCGACCAGTGTGGCGTGCAGTATTGCCAACCTGGAGACGATCAATTCTGCTACATGCGTTCCAAAATTCCGCTACAAACAACAAAACTGAGGTACACTCAAAACGCGGAGAATCTGCGCGCTATTATCAAAAATACAATTACAAGTATTTCTATTATTAATTAAAACACTCCACGCTTATCTATAAATTACTGCGTCAAGCACTCTTCAATGAATAATTCAAGTATTATTCAAATAACTGCGAACATATTGTAGTATCACAGTAGTGTGNAGTCAAGCACTCTTCAATGAATAATTCAAGTATTATTCAAATAACTGCGAACATATTGTAGTATCACAGTAGTGTGAGAACTTTCTTCCTCCGAAATAAATAGTGTGATAGCATCATTTTAGTTTGAAAGGTCAGAGTGATGGTAGTATATTTGATTTATAAAAAAGGAAAAATAAATTTACATAATATACGAAAAATAAAGCGGTTACAACAGTGAACCTCAACTTAACATTCGGCCACACCCTTTCTGCTACAAGCTATATGACTTAAAATTAGGCTACATGTAGTGGAATTCGGCTACGGGTGGCAACACTCGAGCCGCCCACGGGGTATGAAAGTTTGAGAGGACTGGTCCGGTCCTGTGCAGAGACCTACCTCCCCCACTCCTCGTAAAGACGCAGAGTTATGGCCGGCCTGTCGCGGCCGCTCAGGAATCCCATGAAACCGGCGAACCCAATGACACACTGAGCCACCCCTCAGGCCATAACGTAGTCGTACGTCCCGGCTAACTGCTGCTTCTTAAGTGTCTCTTCGTTATCTCGATGTTAATTCCCTGGGCGGCGAGCTTCGCTGCTCTTCCGTTTTATGGGCCGGGTTACTGCCTACCGTTCGTCGTCGACGGAGAGCGCGCCTCTTCTTGTACGTGACGCACTGTCCAGATATCTTTAAACAACGCTGCGCGGCGGTGGACCAGTTTAGAGTGACCCCACAGGAGCGCCGGGACCTCGACGAAAAAAAAAATAACGATGACCACAGCGGAAAAAGCTGTAAATACAGCTGGATGTGGTCAGGAGGGGTTCTCCACTTATGTCGCCGTCCGGTTCGGAAAAGTCTCTCGCCTCGATAATGCCAAACATTATCGCTCCGCGGTATTAACCTTTCAACTCTGGATCGCACTATAAAGTCCACTTAGGCACGTTACGCAATCGAGTTCGGAAATTCAAACTCCAAAGTCCTTTGGGAAAGTCTTGAGGATTTCAAGGCATGACGAAAAAGCTGTCAACAAAACCCACTCGGAATATTTATTTATTCCATTGTTTTGAGCTGGCAAATCGTGTAACGGTTTACGTTACCAGCTAAACACACGCCACGAACCAACACATAAACAATTCTATGCTCTATAACGATAGAGGAAACTAGTGGAAATATTTCTAACTAGCTGTGCCCACGGCTCCGCTCGCGTAGACTACAGAATTATTTTTTATGTTTTTTTTAAATAAAGTCTATGCTTTTTATTCTTTTTCNAATTATTTTTTATGTTTTTTTTAAATAAAGTCTATGCTTTTTATTCTTTTTCCTTTACAATGTCTGCACTTGCTTTTCAATTTCAATGAGTGCAAGGTGAAAAACTTCTTCATTGAATGTTGCTCACGTGGTTATAGTAACAAACTTACAGGGAGAAATAACGGTATTTGTAAGTAGACACACACTGATCATAAACACAGAACAGAGCACTAACGATGTCATTTTTTGGTGCTAGAATCGTTCTTTTACATAGCCANCCTTTACAATGTCTGCACTTGCTTTTCAATTTCAATGAGTGCAAGGTGAAAAACTTCTTCATTGAATGTTGCTCACATGGTTATAGTAACAAACTTACAGGGAGAAATAACGGTATTTGTAAGTAGACACACACTGATCATAAACACAGAACAGAGCACTAACGATGTCATTTTTTGGTGCTAGAATCGTTCTTTTACATAGCCATTGGTCGTCATTTATATTTCTTTGTAAATCTGGGTAAACGCTAGCAATCAGTTCCATATCACTCTGCACCATATTACTAAAATCCCCCGTTAGTGACACACAGCCCTCGGCATCTGTTTCTAACCGTCCATCTCCAATTTTTAATAGCGTGTCAGCATAATGTCCTGTATCAACGTCATTGCATAGGTGCACTCTCATATTTGTCGTCAAGCTGAATTTCTTGACATTCGCCCATAAGCTTGACGACTTGAGACAGGCTTTGATTTCATCTGCAGGTGTGCCCCTCCGAATCACCGGTAGAGTTTGGCGGAAGTCACCAGCCAGTAATACAACCATTCCTCCCATAATGTCTGTATTGTTTCGTATATCCTGTATATTTCGGTTTGGGGCCTCTATCGCTTTTTAGTGTGATATTGTGCTTTCGTCCCACACCAACAACTTACATTGAGGCAGCTTCTACCCCGAGCGCAATTTTTACTAAAAAACTACTTCCGAGGGAATGAGATAGTTTTCGGGATAAAAAGTAGCCTAAGTCACTTCACGGCCCTCCAACTATCTCTGTACAAAAATCGTGTCGATCCGTTGCTCCGTTGCGCCGTGAAAGAATGACAANTACAAAAATCGTGTCGATCCGTTGCTCCGTTGCGACGTGAAAGAATGACAAACAAACAAACACACTTTCGCATTTATAATATTAGAAGCAAGTATTATGCATGCATCGACTTTATATGCACCACTACTCGTAATAAATAATCACGTAGAAATTAATTTTTTTTCAACTGTACTCAAAGGCAATATATCGAAATCTTTCAGTTTGGCATAGTCGGAAATGCTCTCCATGATAATAGAAAACTGTAATCGTATCTTACGGAAGTCTTACAGAACGTCAGTTAGGTCGATATTTTATTCGTTCGTCTTTTTACTTGTAATGTAATATGTAGTACGCCTACTATCACATATATGCACAGTTACGTTCGTAACGTGATTGATATCCCGGGAAATAATTAAGAATAAAATATTCGCACAAATAATATCACAAATTAATAAATTCCTTTTGCATGCCATGTGTGAGAAATTTATCCATAATCTTAATTCTGCCTGTAATTTTCAATTGGAATGTAATCACAGCCAACGCAACGTTATAACACTTCAACGTTAGAAGTCGTAAACTTTGCATAACAGCATATGGTCCCAAGTCTTAAATTTTGCAATGTAGGAAACATAAATTTTACATTGTTGAAAGAACTTAATTCTCAACGATGGACTTAACGTTTTGAGCTGCTCCTAATTTGAGCCACCACTCAGTTGACGGTGTTAAGGTTACTGTTACATGTCAGCAGTAGTGTTAGAAGTGATTTCAACAGCAGCGGTAGTAGTAATTGTTCTAGTGGTAGCAGTAGTGAGAATATTGACAGTGCTAGCAGCAGTGATCGTGATCACAGTGACAGTGCTAGCAGCAGTGATCGTGATCGCAGTGACAGTGCTAGCAGCAGTGATCGTGATCGCAGTGACAGTGCTAGCAGCAGTGATCGTGATCGCAGTGACAGTACTAGCAGCAGTGATCATGATCGCAGTGTACTGGTATAGCACAGCTGCTAGTGGCAGTTTTCAGTAATAATAGCACTAGTAAATATAACTTAATGTGACCCTAATAACAACGGCTCTAACAAAATACGAGTCACATTCTACACATTCTCGTTTTAAAATGTCCTATCACAAAAAGAAATCAGAAGGAGGATGGAAGCAATAACAGTTTAAGGGTGTTCAGCAAAATGTATATAATTTTGTATTCTTGTCAAACAGGGTAGGTTTACGTAACGTCATTTCCAGGAGATAATATTTAGGTTTCATAATTAAGTATCAAAATTACCATTTTAATACTTTTACATTATACATATACGAGAAACTAATTCAAATGCAAAAATACAGCAATTTATGTTTTCATATTTTATTTATGACTTTTCTGATATGGGTACTCAACTTTAGTTTATTTAACCAAAACATGCAGCAACAGTAGCAACTGAGCATTGTCCTATTTGTAAATGTAGATGACCTACGGAGGAATGTCCTAGAGGCCTGGACTTGTATACGAACTGATCTATCATGTTACCGTAAGTGGTTGATGTTCGACAATGGTAAGCTTGAGTCAGACTTCCAGAGCGCGTGGGTGGGTACGCTCTCTGGTAAGCACTGCACGATATAGTCACTCGTTTACGAGTGCTGTAAGATCCAGTAAGACGGCAGAAACTTAAAGTGAACTCATCCTTGAAACGAAATTAGCTTTCAGTGAACTTCTAAATTGTGAACTGAACGACTGTCTTCAAAATACAACTAAATCATAATAAAAATTGCTGGAAATCCAGTTTATTTTATATTGTAAGGATATAAGATTGCACTTGTAACTTAAATATTATTATATGTACAACACGAAAACCATATTTGTCATACATTAAGTAACAATTGGGTTATTCATGTAATAGAAAATATTTTCTTTAGAGAAACTGCTGATGCAATGACAAGAATATTGAATTCTAGACACTTCGAATTAAAAAAAATTACGCAAAGCTTTGGTGCTAAACCTGAGCTGTCTGAAAATATTACCGATATTTGGAATATAAATAAATGCTCGCGCGTATGTGTGTACATTAACATACACATATGCATTGTATATACACGTGCATATACAAGATGTTGCAAAATACACGTGAATACTTCTAGGAAACAATCATCACGTCTAAAAAAAGAAATAACGTTATATGAACATATGTCCGGAAACGCTTTGTTTCTCTACCACAGCTTCCATTACATAGCGTACATTGCATGGCCCGTGATATGGATCACGTTTCTGTGGAATGCCATCGCAGCTATGGTGTGCAAGGTACTCGGCACCGCATACCACGACACTATGCACCAGAACATTAGGAACGGCACAGAAATCAGTTACACATGTGTGGAAACATACGCGACACTTGTAGCTTCCAGCTCGATGTTTACAAAAAAAAACCAAGTTGCCATATAACATTTTTAATTTCTTTATTTTCTACACAGGTCTGGCGACGTTTATCAAACGACATGCGTATCTATGTAGCGTCATGGTTCACGTTACTGGAGCTGCTGCAGCAGAAAGATATTTCACAGTAACAAATTCTTATTTAAAAACAACTGAATGTTACATGTGGTGACTATTTACTAACTAACACCACGAACTCCTCTCACGCGATGTGTGATTGGCTGCTTACTTCACTTCACCTACCACTCCCCTCGAATATGTGCGTCTTGGTAGCAGGACCTCACGACTGCAGTCTCTCGTGCATTGCGGGTTAATACGAGACTACTCGTATACTATAGTCGCGCCGGCCTAAGAACGGACTTGGCTACGCCTACCCGAGTGAAAGAGAGAGACAGAACGACTTGCGAAGCACCAACCGCGGGCAGCTGGCAGGAGAATCTGCGGGCACTCCTTCCCATACGCCCCACCTCCGTCGTCCAATTGATGCCTTTCCCGGGGAGAAGTGGCCCGACATTGGCAGAGCTCCCAAGTCCTAAGTTACAGCGGCGCTTCTTTAGTTACGCTAGCCCAATCTCGAGCTTAGGTTCCCTGGTTAGGTTATGCGAAGAGTCTTTGTGCCACTCTTGAAAGTGGTTACGAGCCTGAATCAGTGAGAGCTGTTTTGAGTTCATGAACAAGCTGGGAGACATAGTGTAGGCAACGTGTATACCGTCTCCCGAAAGTTGAGTTTCTGTAATCGGGGTTTCGCAAAGTTAGTTAGTTCTCTGTAAGGTGTAAACGACGCGAAAGAGTAGTTCAGTTGTTCTTCGAAGCCAATTTTTGTAACTTAAGTTTCGTGCCGAGAGTTGGTCACATGCACGATTAAACTGGGGCTTCCGTCGAAATTCTGCTTGGGAAGAACTACTGAAATTAGTTGTAGCACATAAAAAGCGAGGAAATATTGGTTCAAACTAAGGCAAACTATTTGAGTCACATGGCTCATTTTAATTTCACGTAGCTAAAATTACAACCTTTACTTGGCATTTGAAAAAGTTAAGGTAATGCCACTTTTCGAAGAAGCTTATAAAGGAGTGTAAACTACTTTAAATAACTGTTTAATAGAAATTCACATTTTCCTACAAATGTTTTGGACTAATAATATCACAACCAAAATCCTTATTGATATTTTCTTGCCTGTAACTAATTCCTGCCAATATAAACAAACGTCTCACGAATTTCCATAACGACGTTTCTTATCGTAGAGTAAACATTCCGGCTAAACCTGGCTTTCGAACGTCGGGTTCCCAAACTGAGGTTTCGGCTGACAGTATAATTATTGGCCTACTGAGAGTCTGTTACATTTCATGTCTACTACAGAAGTGGGGAAGAGGAAAGATGGCAATCACGTGACATCTTGCCGCCAAAGGAAGTTGTTGCTAGGAAATAATGTTATGAAATCAAAAGTTTGTTGTCCTGCTTCAGAGCATCAGAATAGGATAAAACGGACAGGAGGTGAAACAAAACGCGCTGTTCACTTCTGCGGTCANGTCCTGCTTCAGAGCATCAGAATAGGATAAAACGGACAGGAGGTGAAACAAAACGCGCTGTTCACTTCTGCGGTCAATATCTGTGAAGACAGATCTTGAATCCTGGACCTTACAAGTACTGCAGCCTAGAACGGTTTGATTAGAAACGAAATAATGCAACTACATATCAGCTGATATCGAAAATGTATTCCATTCTTTCTCGGGTCGTTAGGCTATGGCGATCAATGTAATTCTGTAAATAGTATAGGGAAGTCGTGAGGCTTCAGTAATAAATAAAGAAATGAGAGTGAGTCTAGCAGACAGTAAATCAAACAGTCAGCATTACCCCATAAAACTTGCACACTTTTTTGAGGTCTTCTGATGCACTAATCTGATGTTCTGCTTTCTTAACTGCAGCCACAATCACTCTTAGTAATAGGGATGGGAGGAGTGGTAAACACACCAATTCTTATTTATAAAATACTGAAGCACGTTTATACCGCCCAGAAATAAACTCCTGAGAACACCTACATTTTACCATAACATTTATCTGCATAACTATTTACTTCGACACTACACATCTCAAGAGTGATTTGTGTATGACAGTATACATTTCATTAAACGCAAAATTTTGAAATAATCCGTAACGTGAAATGTTACAATGCTAGTAACTGTTTCATGTGCCCATAAAGTAATTGTTAGTTTGTGTACTTTAATAAAAATTTTCTTCTTACACAATCAAGTTGACTTGTGGATGACGAAGCTCTTGTGCATATAAGGTAGAAATTTGGAGGCGAATATGAAGCATTAATATGACTCATCCTGCAAATAATGAAGTTACAATAGTACTGGGGAGGCAGCCACTCTGGAATTAATGACAATAACGAGATAATAAAATAAATTCAGTAACGAATCACTGTCGCAATGGTGAATTTAAGCAGTCTGAGGATGCACCACTTATGATGCAACAACAATAATGAAGTAATAATAGAAGTGGAGTAGAGAACCGCCCAGAAAATAGTGATGTTAAAAGAATGTCGGAGAGGCACTCACACTGGGGGGATAGGAGGAAGGTAGGGGAGAGAGAGAGAGAGAGATAGAGAGAGGGAGAGAGGTAATGGAGAAGTTTCGGCAGAATTAAAAATTATATCTTGAGAGCTGGAGGCTAGGACAATATGAAAGTAATAATATATGGGGAGCAGAGAATCGCGGTGACACTGGTGAAGTTACAGCAGTATAGGGGAAGGGGGTGCTGTCTGTCGTAACTTAGAAATGGCTATCTTAGAAACATAACTTAGAAACACGCAAGAAAGAATTTTAAGTTACGCCTGTTCTAAGTTTCGTGGTTATAACTTGTGAACTTCCTATGTTATGTGTTTCTAACTTATGAGAGTTCTAACTTGTGTGTTTATTAATTATAATAGTTCTAAGTTGTGTGTTTCTAAGATATAATCGTTATAAGTTATGATTTTCTAAGTCATATGATTTTGCATTGTGTGTTTCTTTCTAAGTTATGATAGTTCTAAGTTGTGTGTTTATAAGTTGTAATTATTCTAAATTATGATTTTATAATTTAAGATGTTTCTAAGTTATGTGATTCTACATTGCAGATCTAGTTACGATGTTTCTAAGTTGTGTGATTCTGCATTGCGTGTTTCTAAGTTACGATAGTTATAAGTTATGATTTTCGAAGTTATGATGTTTCTAAGTTATGTGATTCTGCATTGCATGTTTCTAAGTCATGTGTTTGTAAGTCGTGATAGTTCTAAGTTACGTGTTTCTAAGTTATGGTCCTTATAAGTTATGAATTTCTTAGTTACGAAATTCCTAAGTAATGTGTGTATTATTGGTAAAACAGTTGTCTGTATTGTGGCGAATGTTTTCATACGGTCTTACAGTCAGTACCTGCCTAGTCTCTTACTTTCGGAGCCAGAAGCAGAAGGCCCGTAGCTCCCTCTGCATCCGTTTTTAGAAATCACATTCTTCAGCTTTGTTCATTACCCAGCAGATGGCATTTTCTGGAAAGGTGGGAGTTCATCGATGCTAACAACATAATGAGCAAAGCAGATGGCTGACGAGAAAACGAGAGGTTCTGTGCTTGGCAGGTTATTTATCAGAAAATTTTCAACTTTTTTACAGCAAAATAATTGGGTTGTTTAAAAATTACAGGCGCTTATAGCCATTTCTTGTAGTATACAATAAAGTTTTATACATGTAAAATGGTTGGGACGGCCATGCATCACAGCATACTCAGTAAACATTTTATGTTGCCGAATGGAATTTCCTCAACTCGTAAGTGTGCAATATAATGTCTCAGCCAATAAAACTCCTTTAAAGTATTTCTTTGGCAAAATTTTTTTTTTAATTCTTTCAGAAGCCTTATAATGTTTACTGTACTATGATCTAATTTTTTTGCATATACCTGCATATGCGCATATACCGGCAATGCACATAATCTCAAGCCAAGAGATCTCATATATGAGTTTTACAATAACCTTACTGGGAAATAAAATATTAAATCATAAAATGCATTACACAACAATGTTTTAATGATCATTTAGTAATATATCATTTATCCAACATAACCAGTCCGGTGCTCCATATAAAGAACTCTTTGCTGAAGACTCGGTCCCCCTCGTCCTGAACCACAACAAAGTCATTTGGACTCTGTTGTGGGTTTTACAGTATAGGTAAAGGAAAAATATCTCTTGTATGAATAAAGGAAGGAAAATTACATTTTGTATGTCTCTGGATAACAGTTNGTCCTGCTTCAGAGCATCAGAATAGGATAAAACGGACAGGAGGTGAAACAAAACGCGCTGTTCACTTCTGCGGTCATTATCTGTGAAGACAGATCTTGAATCCTGGACCTTACAAGTACTGCAGCCTAGAACGGTTTGATTAGAAACGAAATAATGCAACTACATATCAGCTGATATCGAAAATGTATTCCATTATTTCTCGGGTCGTTAGGCTATGGCGATCAATGTAATTCTGTAAATAGTATAGGGAAGTCGTGAGGCTTCAGTAATAAATAAAGAAATGAGAGTGAGTCTAGCAGACAGTAAATCAAACAGTCAGCATTACCCCATAAAATTTGCACACTTTTTTGAGGTCTTCTGATGCACTAATCTGATGTTCTGCTTTCTTAACTGCAGCCACAATCACTCTTNCTTGCACACTTTTTTGAGGTCTTCTGATGCACTAATCTGATGTTCTGCTTTCTTAACTGCAGCCACAATCACTCTTAGTAATAGGGATGGGAGGAGTGGTAAACACACCAATTCTTATTTATAAAATACTGAAGCACGTTTATACCGCCCAGAAATAAACTCCTGAGAACACCTACATTTTACCATAACATTTATCTGCATAACTATTTACTTCGACACTACACATCTCAAGAGTGATTTGTGTATGACAGTATACATTTCATTAAACGCAAAATTTTGAAATAATCCGTAACGTGAAATGTTACAATGCTAGTAACTGTTTCATGTGCCCATAAAGTAATTGTTAGTTTGTGTACTTTAATAAAAATTTTCTTCTTACACAATCAAGTTGACTTGTGGATGACGAAGCTCTTGTGCATATAAGGTAGAAATTTGGAGGCGAATATGAAGNCTTACACAATCAAGTCGACTTGTGGATGACGAAGCTCTTGTGCATATAAGGTAGAAATTTGGAGGCGAATATGAAGTATTAATATGACTCATCCTGCAAATAATGAAGTTACAATAGTACTGGGGAGGCAGCCACTCTGGAATTAATGACAATAACGAGATAATAAAATAAATTCAGTAACGAATCACTGTCGCAATGGTGAATTTAAAGCAGTCTGATGATGCACCACTTATGATGCAACAACAATAATGAAGTAATAATAGAAGTGGAGTAGAGAACCGCCCAGAAAATAGTGATGTTAAAAGAATGTCGGAGAGGCACTCGCACTGGGGGGATAGGAGGAAGGTAGGGGAGAGAGAGAGAGAGAGAGATAGAGAGAGGGAGAGAGGTAATGGAGAAGTTTCGGCAGAATTAAAAATTATATCTTGAGAGCTGGAGGCTAGGACAATATGAAAGTAATAATATATGGGGAGCAGAGAATCGCGGTGACACTGGTGAAGTTACAGCAGTATAGGGGAAGGGGGTGCTGTCTGTCGTAACTTAGAAATGGCTATCTTAGAAACATAACTTAGAAACACGCAAGAAAGAATTTTAAGTTACGCCTGTTCTAAGTTTCGTGGTTATAACTTGTGAACTTCCTATGTTATGTGTTTCTAACTTATGAGAGTTCTAACTTGTGTGTTTATTAATTATAATAGTTCTAAGTTGTGTGTTTCTAAGATATAATCGTTATAAGTTATGATTTTCTAAGTCATATGATTTTGCATTGTGTGTTTCTAATTTGTGTGTTTCTTTCTAAGTTATGATAGTTCTAAGTTGTGTGTTTATAAGTTGTAATTATTCTAAATTATGATTTTATAATTTAAGATGTTTCTAAGTTATGTGATTCTGCATTGCAGGTCTAGTTACGATGTTTCTAAGTTGTGTGATTCTGCATTGCGTGTTTCTAAGTTACGATAGTTATAAGTTATGATTTTCGAAGTTATGATGTTTCTAAGTTATGTGATTCTGCATTGCATGTTTCTAAGTTATGTGATTCTGCATTGCATGTTTCTAAGTCATGTGTTTGTAAGTCGTGATAGTTCTAAGTTANGATGTTTCTAAGTTATGTGATTCTGCATTGCATGTTTCTAAGTCATGTGTTTGTAAGTCGTGATAGTTCTAAGTTACGTGTTTCTAAGTTATGGTCCTTATAAGTTATGAATTTCTTAGTTACGAAATTCCTAAGTAATGTGTGTATTATTGGTAAAACAGTTGTCTGTATTGTGGCGAATGTTTTCATACGGTCTTACAGTCAGTACCTGCCTAGTCTCTTACTTTCGGAGCCAGAAGCAGAAGGCCCGTAGCTCCCTCTGCATCCGTTTTTAGAAATCACATTCTTCAGCTTTGTTCATTACCCAGCAGATGGCATTTTCTGGAAAGGTGGGAGTTCATCGATGCTAACAACATAATGAGCAAAGCAGATGGCTGACGAGAAAACGAGAGGTTCTGTGCTTGGCAGGTTATTTATCAGAAAATTTTCAACTTTTTTACAGCAAAATAATTGGGTTGTTTAAAAATTACAGGCGCGTATAGCCATTTATTGTAGTATACAATAAAGTTTTATACATGTAAAATGGTTGGGACGGCCATGCATCACAGCATACTCAGTAAACATTTTATGTTGCCGAATGGAATTTCCTCAACTCGTAAGTGTGCAATATAATNATGCATCACAGCATACTCAGTAAACATTTTATGTTGCCGAATGGAATTTCCTCAACTCGTAAGTGTGCAATATAATTTCTCAGCCAATAAAACTCCTTTAAAGTATTTCTTTGGCAAAAATTTTTTTTAAATTCTTTCAGAAGCCTTATAATGTTTACTGTACTATGATCTAATTTTTTTGCATATACCGGCAATGCACATAATCTCAAGCCAAGAGATCTCATATATGAGTTTTACAATAACCTTACTGGGAAATAAAATATTAAATCATAAAATGCATTACACAACAATGTTTTAATGATAATTTAGTAATATAGCATTTATCCAACATAACCAGTCCGGTGCTACATATAAAGAACTCTTTGCTGAAGACTCGGTCCCCCTCGTCCTGAACCACAACAAAGTCATTTGGACTTTGTTGTGGGTTTTACAGTACAATAGGTAAAGGAAAAATATCTCTTGTATGAATAAAGGAAGGAAAATTACATTTTGTATGTCTCTGGATAACAGTTTCCACATGTCAGTCATTGTGGCTGACATCACCAATTTACTTATAACATCATGGTTCATCACTTTCTAAATCATTTTTGCTTCCACTTCGTTATGTTAGTTTGCAGCGAGGTGAACTTAGGTCAATTTTTAGGGATAGGAGACATAATATTGCGGTGTTTTCCCTTCAAATGTTGTAACAAGTGTTATTTTATTGGCACATAAATATTTTATTTGTCACATTCAAAATATTTTACATAAAAAAACGAAAATCAGTTAATATATATATATGTATTAAATTTCCTTTATTAAAAGTTTAAAATGAGTTAAATTAAGTGTAGAGGAATTTTACAGACATGATAATGAAATTAATAAGTGAAGGATTTAATGAACACATACACTCTCACACATACATATATATATATATGTAATGATGTTTCTAAGTTATGTGATTATGCATTGTATGTTTGTGTGTTTCAATTATATTACGTTTTAACTTGTGTGTTTCTAAGTTATAATAGTTGTAAAACATGACTTTCTAAGTTGCTACATTTCTACGTTATGATTTTCTAAGTTACAATGGTTCTAAATTATGATAGTTCTAACTTGGTGGACTTTTCAAGAATATACTAAGTTATGACCGTTCTAAGTTGTGATTGTCTACGTTATGTGTGGTTCCTTAGGAGAAGCACTCACTCTGGATGTGACCACAAAGTAGTACTAATAGAAGTGGAGTAGAGAATCATCATGACAATGGCGAAGTTACAGAAATATTGGGAAGGTACTCACTCTGAGTGCGACGACAATACGGAAGTAACAATACGAGTGGAGTAGAGAATCGCTGTGACAGTGGTGAAGTTAAAGCAGTATCGGAGAGGCACTTACTCCGAAGACTAGGACAATATGAACATAAAAATTGAACTGGAGTAGAGAATTACCATGGCAATGGTGAAATCAAAGCAGAATCGGTTAGACCTTGCCATGAAGGCTTGGACAACATGGACATAATAATAATAATAGAAGAGGATTAGAGAACCACCAAGACAATGGTGAAGTCAAAACAGTATCGGATAGACCTTACCCTGAAGGCTTGGACAACATGAACATAATAATAGATGTGGAGTAGAGAACCACCATGACAATGGTGAAGTCAAAGCAGTATCGGATAGACCTTTCCCTGAAGGCTTGGACAA
>NQII01000399.1:424307-456108 GCA_002778355.1 Clitarchus hookeri | reverse complement strand
TGGAGTAGAGAATCGCCATGACAATGGTGAAGTCAAAGCAGTATCGGATAGACCTTTCCCTGAAGGCTTGGACAATATGAACATAATAATAGATGTGGAGTAGAGAATCACCATGACAATGGTGAAGTCAAAGCAGTATTGGATAGACCTTTCTCTAAAGGCTTGGACAATATGAACATAATAATAGAAGTTGGGTAGAGAACCACCATGACAATGGTGAAGTCAAAGCATTATCGGATTGACCTTTCTCTGAAGGCTTGGACAACATGCACCATAATAATAGATGTGGAATAGAGAATCACCATGACAATGGTGAAGTCAAAGCAGTATTCGATAGACCTTTCCCTGAAGGATTGGATAACATGAACATAGTAATAGAAATGGAGTAGAGGATCGCCATGACAATGGTGAAGTCAAAGCAGTATCGGATAGACCTTTCCCTGAAGGCTTGGACAACATGAACATAATAATAGAAGTGGAGTAGAGAATCGCCATGACAATGGTGAAGTCAAAGCAGTATCGGATAGACCTTTCCCTGAAGGCATGGACAACATGAACATAATAATAAAAGTTGGGTAGAGAACCACCATGACAATGGTGAAGTCAAAGCAGTAACGGATAGAACTTTCCCTGAAGGCTTGGACAACATGAACATAATAAAAGAAGTGGAGTAGAGAATCGCCATGACAATGGTGAAGTCAAAGCAGTATCGGATAGACCTTTCCCTGAAGGCTTGGGCAATATGAACATAATAATAGATGTGGAGTAGAGAATCGCTATGACAATGGTGAAGTCAAAGCAGTATCGGATAGAACTTTCTCTGATGGCTTGGACAACATGAACATAATAATAGAAGTGGAGTAGAGAATCGTTATGACAATGGTGAAGTCAGAGCAGTATCGGATAGACCTTTCCCTGAAGGCTTGGACAATATGAACATAATAATAGATGTGGAGTAGAGAATCGCCATGACAATGGTGAAGTCAAAGCAGTATCGGATAGACCTTTCCCTGAAGGCTTGGACAACATGAACATAACAATAGAAGTGGAGTAGAGAACCACCATGACAATGGTTACGTTGTATTGGGGAGACAACTCACTCTGGATGCGACGACAATGATTCTATAATAATAGAAGTGGAGTGTATAATTACTGTGACAAATGTGAAGTTAAAGAAGTATTGCGGAGGCACTCACAGTGAAGTAACGAAAATAAAGAATATCAAAAGTGGAGAAAAGAAAATCGCCCCGACAACGCTGTAGTTAAATTAGTATCGGAAAGGCATTCACTCTAGAAATTAGGACAATAAGAAAGTACTTACATAAGTGGGTCGTATAATTTCCATGACAATGGTAAAGTTCAAGAAGTATTGTGGAGTCACTCAGTCTTAATACGATGACAATAATGTGGTAATACTTGAAGTGGACTTTAGAATTACTGTCACAATGGTGAAGTTAAAGCATTGGGGAGGCATTCAGTATGGATGTGACGACATTATGGAAGAAATAATAGAAGTGGAGTAGAGAATGGTCACGACAGTTATTATACATACAGTATGGGGAGGCACTCACTCTGGACGGGATGACAATATGGAAGTAATAATGGAAGTATAATGAAGAATCACTGTTACAACGGTGAAGTTAAAGGAGTAACAGTGTTGCTACAAAACATCACAATCAAATTTATCTGACTTTTCCGGGTATTTCTGAAAAATATCCACACTTTGAAGAGTTTTCTTAATACCTGCCAGTTTTAAGACAAATTACTTGTGTTGCTGCTATGAATCTTTGGCCATACAGAAAATATGTTACATTAAAGGTTTTACTTTCCAGGATCTGTCACTTGTTTCCCTGACTTTCCTGGTTTTTACTCTCACCATTTCATATTCACTGATTTTCAAAAAGATTTCCCAGGTTTTCTAGTTGTGTAGCAACCCTGAGTATTGGAGGACTTAAAAAAATTTAATATCAGGCAATTTATTTATATTTTCGAACACTCGGTAACCATTTCCATGTGAATGTGACGGTTTCGGAGGGTGGGTGTTATCGCCCCCCCCCCCAATAAACCACTCCTGCTATGGAGCCTTGGGCCATAATTAAGTAAGAGCAGCAGTGTAGAGTGGTAGCGAGTACTCACCTATAGTGAATACGGGGTAGAACCATCTCGCTGGCGGAGCAAAACCAATCTCCATGACCCAACATTTAACTGCTATTCTTCCAACACGACTTGCAAATACGGCGTAGATTGGATTTGAGGTTAGAACACTGTTTAGTAAACAAGTACTGCGAAAGGTTTGTAAACTTCATCTAACCAATCTGTAACGCAGTATGATTAAATTCGAATTTGTAAAAGTATTGTATTAATATAAAAGTGCTCGTCATTAAAAAATGTAAGATATAAACAAACATGTTCGTCAGCGTTGCCCACGTGACTTTGACAGTCGTTTTGGCTTGGAGTAGGTGGATGTTGGGTACATGCCTCGCCCTGGTGGTGCACGGGTACTCGACCTGATGGTGCACGGGTACTCACCCTGATGGGGCACAGGTACTCACCCTGATAGTGCACGAGTACTCGCCCTTATGGTGCACTGTTACTCACCCTGATGGTGCACGGGTACTCACCCTTATGGTGCACTGTTACTCGCCCTTATGGTGCACTGTTACTCACCCTGATGGTGCACGGGTACTCACCCTGATGGTGATGACGGTGGTGGNCGCCCTTATGGTGCACTGTTACTCACCCTGATGGGGCACAGGTACTCACCCTGATAGTGCACGAGTACTCGCCCTTATGGTGCACTGTTACTCACCCTGATGGTGCACGGGTACTCACCCTGATGGTGATGACGGTGGTGGAGTGCTGCACGCCGTCGCTCGCCCTCAGCTTGAGGCGGTACGTGTCCCTCGTCTCTCTGTCGAGCGTCTCACGCAGGCGCAGCACGCCGGTGTCGCTGTCCAGTGAGAACCTGCCGTCACCGCCCGCAGCCAGCGAGTAGGACAGCGAGCCGAGAGTGTCCGGGTCGCTGGCGCGCACGGTGGCCACCACCTGGCCCAGTGGCAGGTCCTCCGACACCGAGTACTCCAGAGGAACGTCGCGGAACGACGGCGGGGAGTCGTTCTTGTCCAGCACCGCCACCCGCACCTGCGCACACGCACACCAACTGCTCACACCTCCGTCCAACATCAACACTTACGGTTTTATATCTAAGTACATATACACACAATGTAACCGTACAACGTCCATACAACCAGAATTATTCTGCGGAATTGATTCACAATTCAATACTTATGTATTATATTTAGCCAATTAAATGTTTGCAATGAGTCTGACGTGAATTGGCAGTGTTTGTAAATAATGCATTTTCGTAACAGATTAATATATTGTGTTGAAAACGGGCAGCAATTTAAGACGTTTAGAATGTTTACTTTTCTGTAAAATCTTTGCTTTTGCGATAGTAAACTTTTGGACAACCTTTAAATGTTTCTGCTAATGAACTTTCGCCTGTTCTTTCTTTTAACTTTGACTTCTTGCGACATGTCTTCCTTTCTGCAGCATAACTGTTCTTCCATTTTAAATAAACAACTTCGTCGAAAATGTTATACTCTGCTCTGATTGGCTGTTGTCCCATACGCCTACACAAGAAGTGGCGTTCAATTCTTGTGCACACGACCAATGTTTTGTGGTTACTGCTATGCTTTCAATTGTGAATCAAGCTTAACAATGACACGTGCACATGTACACTGGCCTTAAGGTATTGAGAGATTCCATTCATATTGGATTATTTTACAACCAGACATTTAAAATCAAAGCTTGGCATGGCAGAGGGGACAACTGGACACAATGTTCGATGTTCGCACGGGTGAAAATAGTAACGGGAGGAAAATATTTTGTATTCCGAAATAACTGTTGAGATATATCCTGTGCTTTGACAAGTTTGGTTTTTAAATATTGAAATTGGAAATTAAGTTATGGAAAAATTATACGTAGACCCTAAATCCAAGATGGCTGGAATTTCTTCCCCTTAACTCTTTCAGGCACATACATAAACATATAATTGTAATCATTGCAACGAACAAATCCATTGTTTGAAACTGTAATAGTACCAGTATAATGGCCTGTCATACATTTCGGGACCTACAAAGGACAAGTGTTTGGTTTTACCTCGCAACGTTAAGTTTACTTCGAGGGAAACCTCCCCAGTTTGCATTCCAATTGCTGGAAGATTATTGAATATCGCATTTCTAAAATAGCGCTTGTTGTCTTGAAGAGATCCCACGGCTACATATACGTATACGTATACATATACGTATTTCAAAACACTTTAACTCAGATCCACGAAGACACACATTAACTGAGCAACTTAATTGTGACTGGTCCAGTAACATATTAAAAAAATGTCTTCTCACAAAGACACGCGTGCAGCAACCGAAGGAAAACTACATGTTTGCGCGTAGTAATCAAGTTCACCCTACACGTAAATCCTTTCGCGACAACCAGGTGGCGCTATCTACAATTTCTGACTTGTCTTCATGGCGAGTAATAAAAAGTAATATTTGCATAAAAAAATAATTCTTTGGGTGTGTATGTTAGCATGGAGATTATTGGAAAGGTCTAAGACAACAGTCCTGTACTAAAGAAAATATTTCTTCTGACATTACAATCAGCAGCTATAAAGATAAACATTATCGACGTTTCTTCGCTATCTTTCATGACAAACTCTGTCTTTGTTTTACTGTCACCATAAGTGGCTTAAAATTTACACTTCGTTAATATTTCGGACTCAAATATGCAGCTGATAGTACACTTTAATGAACAACGAACATTCTCCAAAAAAATTCCGTTAGTTCAGCAGCGCTTCCGCACGTACAATAAAATCACCATGTCTTAGGATTGGAGAATTTCACCTTTGTTTATCACCACATAAGCTAAAAACGTTTGACATTCCTCAGTGATGACATTCTTGACGTTTCGACAAAAAAATTCTTCAGAGACCACCGGCTACTTATTTTGAGTGCGACGTAGAATACAATACAACTGCAATGGCAAAATGGTTTATTTTCGAGTTTGTATGCCTGATATGCGAAGATTACATTTGTTGATAGAAGACGGGAAAAGCGTGTCCGCAGGTCAAAGTGAGATTCGTTTCTCACGGAACACTGCCGCAATCAGACACCTCGCCAGGTACCCTGGGAGGTGCTGGAGGGAAATTTACACTTTTTTACTTCTCCTTTGATTGTCGGACTTCGGTTGTTCTCGGGTCGAGTCTGAACGCCGTCCTTTACACGGCCGCAGCGATGCGTTTAAGACGGAGGATACTAATAAACGGTAATTAATTATTACTTAAGGATCGGCTTCGGGGTCCAGGCAGGATGATAGATATGACATTTCGTGCTCGGTAATGATATGGTAGGGAACGTGGAAGTAGGTTCTGTACCAGCGCCGCGTATCACGAGCGCCGCAGAGCGTGGGCAAAAAAACGAGGCAAAGGGGCAGAGCAAGGAGAATGGGGGTGACTGGGGGCGAGGGCTAGCAGCTGCTGCTCGCAGCACAGTAGGGACTAACTGGCCTCACACTTCCCCGATACCATCAGTCGACAATGACCAGGACAGTTATTTCTGGGTTGTGAACCTGCCTGTTGCGACGGAGGAGCAAGGATGGAAAAAACAAATTTTTTTCTATTCAATGTGTGTATCTCACGGTGATGATCAAACTATGAGTATCGTTTAATTTAGCATACGGAAAATATTAAATGTCTGGTTAATGTTTGTTTTTCACACAACACGTTCCTCCATAGCAAATGATCAGAGACGCAGTTTCCTAATTAAAGAGGTCTACGAACACTCTAAGAAATTATTCAGAAATTTACCACACCAGTGTGTACGATTAGTGAGAAAACGGGGATGGTAATATTTTTGCCCTATAGTTCATTGTAGCGTTCCTACGTCTGCTCNTGTGTACGATTAGTGAGAAAACGGGGATGGTAATATTTTTGCCCTATAGTTCATTGTAGCGTTCCTACGTCTGCTCAGGAAACAGTCAAATGCGTAGGGAAGTTCCCAACTTTCTATAGTAGCGACGCTAAATATTCCTATATATGCAGCTTTATGTGTGGTATTATTTCCATACAGTGAATAGGTTAAAACTTCCATTATAGTTTAGGAAGTTTACCAGAAATTTTTTTACAAAGAAGAACCTGATATCTTTACAGCATATGGAGCAATACCGCANTAGTTTAGGAAGTTTACCAGAAATTTTTTTACAAAGAAGAACCTGATATCTTTACAGCATATGGAGCAATACCGCAGGCAGGTCTCTATTCATGTTCGGTTCTACCTCCGTAGAGTGAGCTCTGACGATCACGCCCACTGGTGACCCTCAACTACCAATAGGTGTCAGTGTAAATGTAGGTAGGGGCCTTAACGTCTCGTCGGCAGCGAGGTTGCTACACTCGCAAAAAAATCTGTCGTACTTTTACAAGAAAAATCCCTGGAAATCCAGTTTCCAAGAAAATCATTGGTAAAATTACAAACAGTTTTCTTGTAAAATCTGCAAATCTTATATTTGTAATATTACAAATGATAACCTTGTATTACAACTTAATTTATTGAAAAGTACACACAAAATAATCTTTTGTTGTAGAAAACAAATACAATAAATTAATAACAGAGAATAACTAAAAAAATATTTCAAAATTTAATTTACAAAATAAATTATACTTTGCCAGCACAGGTATTAGAACCCACGCCCCTTACTTTAACAGCATTCAACCCTAATCACAAACCAACTCGTCTTACGAACTTCAGACGTATTTTAATACATAATATGCAAGTACCTATAAAATATTAACAAAGTTATTTTACTACGAAGAATACATTTACTTTATTTTAATAAGAGTTATGTGTAGAGAGGAAAAATTCATAGTTAATGAGTAATACGGTCACGTTTTATTGAAATTGTCGTGTTATTACGATTTCTCGGGGATCTCCCGTTTCCCCACCGTCATTCCGGCGTTACTCCATACTCACCTCACTTCACCCTCATCGGCTCTCAATACCTCGCCGTTAAGAGCCGCCCAAATCTCTTCACTCGCACACACTTACTGAAGAACCGCACGAAGGTCGCCAATTTTTTCATTGATTACCGCCTTTGACAGAATGTTTCCTGTTCGTTCAGAACAATTACGAGGCTCATAATGCACTGGTTTCTCCCCGAGTGTGCCAAAACATATGCATTCTAACCGAAGTCAAGGAGTTTTGTTGCTGAGATTACTTCATACGTTTTTTTNCCGAGTGTGCCAAAACATATGCATTCTAACCGAAGTCAAGGAGTTTTGTTGCTGAGATTACTTCATACGTTTTTTTAAGCAATCTACTGTCCTCGTACTATCCAGAGTCCTCGTAAACTATTACCAATCTATATCAGAACAAACANTTTTTTTAAGCAATCTACTGTCCTCGTACTATCCAGAGTCCTCGTAAACTATTACCAATCTATATCAGAACAAACAATACACGAAGCTATGTGCGTGTTAAACTTTGGAATTGCCTTGAGTACCAGGCTCCGGAATGGCAATATATAGTACTAACTTTCACTTGAATTGAGCCATGAAAACAGGGTCCTGTCTTGCACTTATTCCACCATATTACCAATCATCAATTTATTACTTCTGTTAATTGTTATTAAAACTGCCTGATAGTTTGTGTGGTGATTCCTCAATCTTCAAGTGATTTTTTTTGTTAAGTGTTCTAAAAAAATTGAGATAAGCCTGCGACATGCTTTGGAAACGATTTTTTTTTTTTTGGAAATAGCCATTGTGCATATTTGGTTCTTAAAATAAGATTTCTCAAAAGCTGCAGACTTAAAAAAAACCACAATCACACATTTAAGATATAGATGTGTGACGTGTTTAAACACCTCAAAGCACTTACTTTCACAAAAAAAAAAATATATATATATATATTCTAGCTTCACATGCAATCCACGTAGTTATTTACCCTGCTATTGGCAGTAAAGCAGTGCAATGCTGGAACACAGAGAGTTGCCACTACGCAGCTTGCATGCGCACTCTACCCCATTTCCCCACTACTGCCTTGGTATAGGCAATTCACGGTAAAGTCAGCACTTTTAACACTTTAGATGCTTTTCCCTTTTAACCACGTTTATCCTTTAACCACCATTTCAAATAAGTATTAATATGCAAGTGATAAACATACTGTGTATATTCCACCGCACTCGGAAGTTAACGTCTAAAGCTAAAATAAAATATACTTTTCCAAATGAGAGAGCTTTAAAAGTGCTCATTTTATTGTAGATACCCTATACCAGTGTATGCCGGGGTGTGTACGATGGAAAAAAAAAAGAGTGGAGCAGAAGAGAGCTTAGGTAACGTGGGTCCCGATGTAATCAGGAATCGGTTAGAGGAATCTAAATTACGCCTATGCTTGAATTAATACTAAGATGCATGACAGACAGCATATTTGTAGTCGAATGGCCAACAGAGGGTTCAATAACTTCATTTGAGTAATGTTTAAATTGAAGTAACAAAGGGAAAAAGGCAGAAAACTAAACTCAGTAAAGAACAAACTCTAACTTGTAGCTCGAATGTGATAGTAAACGTGGTGAATGTAGAAGCACAGAANCTAAACTCAGTAAAGAACAAACTCTAACTTGTAGCTCGAATGTGATAGTAAACGTGGTGAATGTAGAAGCACAGAACACTCAAAATGACAGAATGCAGTGGTGAAAACCGCTACTTATTCCGCGAACTCCAGCTGCGAGCGCCAGCAACATGACGTCATATGACACCTAACATGTCGGAACGCCGTTCGCCAATCAGCGCCGCGTGACGTTTTGCCAGCTGGCAACCCAGCCAATGTGGAACATTTTGAAGCACGCGGTGCCCAATCAAACACNCTAAACTCAGTAAAGAACAAACTCTAACTTGTAGCTCGAATGTGATAGTAAACGTGGTGAATGTAGAAGCACAGAAAACTCAAAATGACAGAATGCAGTGGTGAAAACCGCTACTTATTCCGCGAACTCCAGCTGCGAGCGCCAGCAACATGACGTCATATGACACCTAACATGTCGGAACGCCGTTCGCCAATCAGTNCGCGAACTCCAGCTGCGAGCGCCAGCAACATGACGTCATATGACACCTAACATGTCGGAACGCCGTTCGCCAATCAGTGCCGCGTGACGTTTTGCCAGCTGGCAACCCAGCCAATGTGGAACATTTTGAAGCACGCGGTGCCCAATCAAACACAAGGCCCGCTTCCGGAGCTTCGTACAGCCAATCACAGAACGTGTACGCTCACATCAAAGGAACCGCCAAGCCATTTCGTCTCTATATACTTATCTACTCCGTCTCTACGCTTACTTAGCAAACACTGATGAAATGAGTTGTAATGCAGTTCATAATACGATATATTGTTAGTAGTAGTTAGTGGCAGTATAGAAGGCATAGTATATAGAATGAGAATCTCCTTGATGTGTGGGGAACGGTGGCGGATGGCAGGTGAACAGCGCCACTTCTATAGTCCAGGCGCAAATGGCAACCACTAGAGAGTAAAAATAGATATAAATGACAAGCCACTTACGTAGTGAGATGCTTGTAATAAAAGGGGGGGGGGGAAGTTAAAACAATGTCGTCCAACAACACGAAGCCATAGGCCAAAATAAAAATATAAGGCAAATAAGTAAAAACACAGGATAACTTATACCTAGGGGCAGTGACATTTCGCGAAAAGATTTCGAGACAAGATACAGTCCAAAGCACTGTAGGGTCATCCAGCTTCTTTGATTGGCTAAAAAATGTTCTGGCCCGTGTTAACCGTTTGCGCACGAATCACGAAGGTTCAGTGTCAGAGTTTCTTAGTCCTGAGTGGCTTGGTCAAAGACGGACACGGCACCAGCAGCCAAATGGAGGTATAACAACAGCTGAGGCATGTATATAGCATTGAAGTCTACTGTGAGCTCCGATTTTTACGCGAAAAGTCACTGGCCCTAAGAATACCTAGGGACACCTGAATTTCGCGAAAATATTTCCGTATATGCTAGACTTCAATGCTATACAGGCCTACCAGCTGTTTTATTTTGCTTATTGGCGGCGTGTCTTTGTGTGATGAGATTTTCTTACTTGACTGGCCAATCAGAATAAGGCAACTCCAATATTATGCGTCTGTGATTCGCGCACATATACCTGAGACGCGTAACCAGCAAACCATCCAATCACGACAGCGCGTCCGAGCAAAAGTTTTATGAAATACAACTGGTCGTAAAATCTTTTCGCCAAAAATCGGGTGTCCCTTCTTATACCCCTGCATTTTCCAGAAAGGGTACGGTTGTAGGGGTGAAAAGTCGCGCATGCGTGGGTTCAACCTACGGCTGGCCACGTAGAAGAAAAGTCTTCTCTGTGTGTTGGCCACACTGCGGTGTTGAAAGCCGGGGCCGTTGACACGCACGCACGCGAGCGACGTGATTGGCTGTGACGGCCGCTAACTGACGCAACTCGTCTCTTGGGCGGCCCCACGCGCTATCGGCCCGCTCGCTCGCGTGACAACGAATTAGAAAAGTCGGCGGCTCGCGTCGACGAGAACAAGAGCTTCTCTCCTCCCCCTTTCATCGTTTTATTTTTTTTTTACCTTTTTCGTTTCCCACCGTCGTCGCCCGTGAAACAGCCGACGAACGTTATCTGCCCCGGCGTTACGTGCACTTCCACCACGGGTCTTTCTTCGGCTCCGACATCGGCCGCACGGATTCCAGAAGTCATTGTTCTCGTCGTGCCTGCGCACTGATGAGGGCTATCGCCGTCTTCTATCATCCCGTCATCCTCCGGTCGTCCGCCTCCTCCGCCAAGTTCCCCGCTTCCTCTTCCCCTCCCTCCACCACCTGTCTCCGGCCGACCACCGCCAACGTCCGCGCTCCACATTCCTCAATTAGGATAAATAATAGTTTCTTTCCGCGTCCTGGCGCGTTATCAGGCGAGTGGCCCGGCAAGGTAATCACCAGAACCACTTAGGCCCGCGCTCGTTTCCACGTCGGCAGAGGCCTGCCGCAGCGGGTCGTCCCGTCTCCAGGTCGGGACTCTCGGAGCGGGCACGTCCATCCACGACGACCTTCCCACTGCCCCGTGTCCGGCGAGAGCCACGTCATACTTGGCGTCGCAGCTGGGGTTCCCGTCCAACAGCGGGCTGTGGGGTGACCGAGTGAAGATTTTTGGGTGGCTCTTAACATCAAGGTCTTGAGAGCCGACGAGGGTGAAGCGAGTTGACTATGGAGCAGCGCCGTAATGCAAGGGCGGGGGAGACGGGAGATCTCCGAGAAAACCCGGCTCACTTTGGTGGGCCTGTTCCCAGAGCCTCGCGCAACTAACCAGAGAATGGGTGCCCCTTGATCAAAGGAACAGCCATTCCATTTCACTTATATGTACCTCCTCATTTACTCTGTGACTTCGATAACAGTGTTGATAACGTACGATTGTGCTATTCTCTCCACTACATCGAGTAGTTCCTCTGGTAAAGACGTTCCATAGCGGAGCCTCGGGGGCTGAGCGGTTAGCCTTTTTTTCCGTGACCAGCCAAAAGCCAGACACGCAATCTTTTTCTGTTCACCCCCGCGCCTAAGCCCTTTCTGGGTAATGCAAGGGTATAAGTATTTCCTTTAGCCAATCATTGTGTTTTCTATCTTATAACTTTCCTTCCTTTGACTCTCTCGGCCACGCGAACTTAAAATTCCTGTTAGCCTGCTCGCTTCCCACTAAGACGAACAGGGTTCAAACCCCGGCAGGGCCACTCCTGGATTTTCGTAGGTGGGAATCGTGCCGGATAATGCCGCTGGCTGGCGGATTTTCTCGGGATCTCCTGTTTCCCCCACCCCCTTAATTCCAGCACTGCACCATATTCACTTTAATCACCCCCATGGGCTTTCAAGACCTCGCTGTTAAGAGCCGCCCAAATATCTTCACTCACTCGTTTCTTTGCAACGAGTAACAACCTTAACTATTGCGATAATAAAATTAACGGTACGAAATTAATAACTTTTCACATGTCTTCATTCTACTTCTTTCTTCCCTAACACGCCGTTTGTACTTAAAATGACCGAATAAACTGAATTGTTCCATGTGCACCATATGCTTTATTTTTTGTAACGCTATACAATTTCATAATCTGTTCCGAAGTGTAATATGTGAAACTCTCCTTTGACCCTCAGTTCGTCCGCTACACGCCTGACCTAAGCAGTGCATATACATTGATCATTCACTGCTGCTAATCTGTACTTCCTCTCCAATAAGCATAGTTCACGATGAAATGTTAACTGTCTACGCAAGGGGCGAACAAACTTCCTTCACTAACGACAGGCATCAAACTTAAATTTTCTCAGCATGCTAAAGGAGACCACCAAACTACAACCAGGTTGTAAACATTCGCCAAAGATGTTAGAAAAAATGTCCGTAAAATTACGGAAAATGCCAGTTACAAATTANAACCAGGTTGTAAACATTCGCCAAAGATGTTAGAAAAAATGTCCGTAAAATTACGGAAAATGCCAGTTACAAATTAGTCAGACAACTTGCTTTAAATTACGGCCTCTTCGTGTTTTTTCAATAACGCCCCTCTCCGTAAATTTCACATAACCCTCTCCGTGAATATCACATAAATATCCGTGAATTCACGGCAAGTTTATTTTTTTTAATCCGCTCTTTACAAAAAGAGGTTAAAAAAGTTTTGCTTTGGTAATGTGGGTGATTCACTTTGTAGAAAAACGACTATTTAAAAAAAAATGTCTTGTCCGGTAGCGGGATTTGAACTCAGAAAAAAATCTAAATAGCCCAACGCTTCACCCACTCACCTACCACGCTTTTACATAAAGTTAAGTTGTAAATACGGAATTTATATTTAACGAGCTATGTATATCTCAGTTTATAGTCATGTTATTTTCGTAATGTATTTCACTGTGTAAAACAGATAAATTAAAAACAGTTCAAATATTTTGTCTTGTAGTGGGATTTTAACACGAAACGAAAAATCAACAATCAATAACTCGAACCACTGACCTGCCACTCCTTTACACAATGTATTTTGTAAATATGGATTTTACATGAAAGTGACGAATGCGTCTCTCTTAGTTTCAAGTCTTGTTAGAGCGCTTGTTATATTTGCGGTTTATAAAACGAGGTTACGAAAATATTGTTTTATTTTCGTTATGTGCGTGTTTCACTGGGTACACAGAAGGTTTTGTCCTGTAGCGGAATTTGAACATGAGTAAACGAAATGCCACTCNTGTGCGTGTTTCACTGGGTACACAGAAGGTTTTGTCCTGTAGCGGAATTTGAACATGAGTAAACGAAATGCCACTCGATGAGTGGTTCGCCACTCACCTACTACTATTTTACACGAAGTAGTATTGTGAAGATGGGATTTTATACGCTTCAGNGATGAGTGGTTCGCCACTCACCTACTACTATTTTACACGAAGTAGTATTGTGAAGATGGGATTTTATACGCTTCAGATATCATCTGCATTATTCGTCTCTCAAAACTGTAGCCATAATAAAACGAAGAGATACCGTATTTTATATTTACGGAGCTCATTTCCGTTATTCGTTATTACGGAGTGCCTTTCCGTATATTAACTTTAGATCTCCGTAAAAGTTTCCTTAAATCTACAAAAATTTCTAACAGTTTGTCAAAATAACACGTTTCGAACACACAGGGTGCAAAAGTTAAAAATTATGACCAGAAACAGGGTGTAATTTTGCACAAGGTGACGTACATATTTGTGAGGGAATCTTTTCTCTGCAAAATAAAACAATTTTCATATGCAGGCTACGGTACATCACGAGTATGACATGGNTTGTGAGGGAATCTTTTCTCTGCAAAATAAAACAATTTTCATATGCAGGCTACGGTACATCACGAGTATGACATGGAAGAATTAAAGTTAGCTAAAACATTTAATAGGTGGTCGTTGTGAACAAAAGGAGGTGCAAATGTTCTCCAATAAAATTTTACTCCCCACTAAAAAGCATGGAAATTAAAATATTTTACAACTATACTTTACGCACAGAGAATGCACAGCACCAAACAATATTTATTCAAAAGGAATATATCTCATGAATGAACACAGGTGTACTGCAATCATAGAATAAAAAATTAGGCTTGTTCGTAGCCTTTAATTTCCTTGATTATTGTTTTAAAATTTATTTTTCCACGCTCATATTCTCCGAAATTGTTTTTTATTATAGCGTATTCAGGGAACGTACATTAAAATTAGCTTGTTACATTCAAAAAAATATAAAAAAACAAGGAACATTGATGACACGAGAATAATTAAACTAATGAACGTGCATATGCGTAATGTTTTCAGGTCTCTAATATGCCTATTTCGGTTTNTGACACGAGAATAATTAAACTAATGAACGTGCATATGCGTAATGTTTTCAGGTCTCTAATATGCCTATTTCGGTTTACTTAACGCGAATATGAATTTATATAAAACGAGTTAAAAGTTAACAGTTTGACACAGAACAATTCAGTCTGGGATAGATGTCTTAATTAAGTAAACGAGCTCAAATTATACATTATTTCATATAGGGTCTTAAGAAATTGATTATATAATATATATACCACACACAGCTGTGTCTGTCACATTATCCAATTACTAATTAAATTACAGTCGTGATGAAGAAAAGTTTCATTCAATAATTACAAGAGGCATAAAAAATAATTACACAACATTTTTTCGCATGAACCAATTAAGGAATTAAACCAGTCCTTAAAAAAAAGTACGCAGATCAAAACTGGACATCATTAAGAGCGCAGTGATACTAAGCACAACTATCTCCGCTCTGTTGTCTAGGCAACTCACGGACACCGCAGTACTACAACAAGATACTCCCGATCACTCCCCGCAATAATCTCGATCACACAATGGNGGCAACTCACGGACACCGCAGTACTACAACAAGATACTCCCGATCACTCCCCGCAATAATCTCGATCACACAATGGAAGACGCTGCAAGCGACCATCACGAGATAAGTAGGAGACCTCGCTGGACTCTGCCGCTTACAACACTGCCCACAGTTGAAGGAATGTATCTACGCCAGCGGTACTTCTAATATTACTTCTCACTTTTTCCTGTTCATAGATTGCTNCCACAGTTGAAGGAATGTATCTACGCCAGCGGTACTTCTAATATTACTTCTCACTTTTTCCTGTTCATAGATTGCTTAATTCGGCATCGAGACATTTTTCAAAAAGGAAGGCGATCCCAGAATACTCGAAGGTGTTACATCACCGCCAGGTGTCAACCGTGAATAATGCAGGCGCGTAGCGAACAAGTGACATCACATCTCCACACCCCGCCCTCTTTTACCACAACAGTCCCATCACAGTCACGTGACTCAACGCGCTGCTACAAGCTGCAAGAGCTGGGAGGGGATGAAGGGTACCATCGGCCCGTAACGGCATTCACGCTTGAAGTTCTGCAGTATCCATGAGTGTGTCATTTATAAACAGACTTCCGAATAAGAGGTAAACTATATAAATTATTTAATACTTTTATTTCTTTAATTCAATTTAATGAATATCAGTGTTACTTTGACAAGCAGATGGTGGAGATAGATGAAGAGGTTTGGGCGGCTCTTAATATCTGGATCTCAAGAGCCAATGAGGGTGAAGTGAGGTGGGTACGGAGCAGCGCCGGAATACAAGGGCGGGAGAAACTGGAGATCCCCGAAATAACCTGCTGACTAGCGGTATCATCCGGCAGTGGCGCACTGGCCACTGCGCAGGTCTTCCTAGTCATCAGAAGAGACAGGAAAAATGCACGAGTTCAGTAACCTGTGGGGTAGACCTTGCAGGCGTTAGTAAGCTCTATAGTTAGGGCCAGTCACGTTTCGCGTAAAAATCGGAGCACACAGTAGACTTNACCTTGCAGGCGTTAGTAAGCTCTATAGTTAGGGCCAGTCACGTTTCGCGTAAAAATCGGAGCACACAGTAGACTTCAATACTATATACACGCCTCAGCTGTTGTTTACCGCCGTTGGCTGCTGGTGCCGTGTCTGTCTTTGACCAAGCCACTCAGGACTAAGTAACTCCGACACTGAACCTTCGTGATTCGTGCGCAAACGGTTAACACTGCCCAGAACATTTTTTAGCCAATCAAAGAAGCTGGACGACCCTACAGTGCTTTGGACTGTATCTTGTCTCGAAATATTTCGCGAAATGTCACTGCCTCTATCTATAGCATAGACCACACACCAATGGGCTGCTCGGTTTCATAGAGGGAACCGTAACTGGTCCTGCGTTTTGTTGCATGCTTGCTACTGGATCAGAGTCTTCTAGGACGCCTTGAAATAAGTTGACAACCAGTTGCGAGCCTAATGTGAACATATGAGCGTCGTAAGNTCAGAGTCTTCTAGGACGCCTTGAAATAAGTTGACAACCAGTTGCGAGCCTAATGTGAACATATGAGCGTCGTAAGTTCTGTACCTAAATGAATAAGTGACATGTTTAGGTATATAGTCATGAGCACAAACATTGTTTATCGCAATTGACTTGTTTCCTAGGAGTCAACCTACTGTACACACGTCCGACTATTTTGTTACGTTATTGGCTNGTTTATCGCAATTGACTTGTTTCCTAGGAGTCAACCTACTGTACACACGTCCGACTATTTTGTTACGTTATTGGCTGTCACGCATATATTTAGCTACTGTGCCATTTAATTGGGTGAATGATGATTCTGAATGATTGGCTCAAAAACGTTTCGTGATTTCCCAGTATTTCTAACCATTAGCAGATAAACTGTAGTTTCGCGCTATAATCGAGTATCAAGGACCTCCTCTCATCTGACACGCCCTGCAGGACTCAGGATCAACAGTAAACACTCAGCACTCTGGTAGCATCATTCCGTGTGGCTGTGCCAAACAGGAGGAGTTGTGTCCGTGGCAGCAGCCAATGAACAAGTGCCTTGTACGTGAGTGTGTAGAGAAGTGTGGAGTCCAGCTTGACGTCATCTTGCAGCGTGAAATGGTAGGGACTGTATGTAACGAAACAGCAGAGGCGAGTGGCGTTGAGAAAGGAGGTATGTTTGAAAGACGTGAGAGAAGCGGGTGTAGGAAGGGGTTCAGTTTGCACAAAATGCAAGCATGGCGTGCTTGCGGCCTAATCTCCTGGGGCGCGCGGCTGCGAGCATCGCCCCAGCAAGCAGCTCACGCGACCCGCCTACTGCGCATGCTCTCCCCTCTTTCCCCCCTCTCACCAATCACAGAGATTCGCATTGATGCCAACACCGAGCTCGTTGTGTTAGTATCCATTCCTCTTTCGATTTTTCTTACAAATCTTCGTGATGAAAATGTATGACCAGACAAAAAAAAATCAAAGCTAAACATGACATAGACACTACTTAACGAATTTTTATAAATTTGTACGGTTTCAATTATACCTACCTGTATTTCCCCAGGTGGGATTGACAATATTTAGGGGCAGTGACATTTCGCGAAAAGATTTCGAGACAAAATACAGTCCAAAGCACTGTAGGGTCGTCCAACTTCTTTGATTAGCTAAAAAATGTTCGGCCCGTGTAAACCGTTTGCGCACAAATCACGAAGGTTCGGTGTCGGAGTTACTTACTCCTGAGTGGCTTGGTCAAAGACGGACACGGCACCAGCAGCCAATGGAGGTATAACAACAGCTGAGGTGTGTATATAGTATTGAAGTCTACTGTGTGTTCCAATTTTTACGCGAAAAGTCATTGGCCCTAACAATATTTAATAATTAATTTTTTTTTTGGTTACGGTTACAGATCTAAAACTAATCACGTAAGGAAAATAAGTTGGATTTCGAAATAATAGTTANTTTTTTTTTTGGTTACGGTTACAGATCTAAAACTAATCACGTAAGGAAAATAAGTTGGATTTCGAAATAATAGTTAAGATTTTCCCTATGCCTTGGCTAGCATAGTTTCTAAACATTGACTCCGAAAATTAAGTTATAGAGGAAAATACGCAAATCCAAGATGGCAAGGATACTTCTCCCTTAACTTTGCCTTGTTACGTTCACGCGTAGATCTCGCAATTGTGCATTCACAATGAATTAAGAAAGACGTAAAGTTAATCCCTTAACATATTATCCCGAGTAGTATACTACTCGTTCTCGAATGACGTGTTGCAAAATAGGTAATCTCATGGTCGGTGCTCTCGTGTACACGCATACCAACATTTTAAAATCTATATTTCACTAACACTAACACTGGGACGCACACCTCTGTAAAAGGCGGGCGCTACAATAATTTACTTGAAAAATATCAGTACAGTATGGATTGTTTTTGCTCATTACTCATTTTGATATGGCTTAAAAACGAGCAGTTATTTTCGGGAACAATGTTAATTTTTTATTTTAACTAGAGTGACATAAATAACGTTATGTTTCTAGTTAAGCAGAGCGTATCAAATGTTCATACGTAGATACTAAAGCGTAAAAATCACGGTAACGTTTTTTCAGGAACGTGTAGACCCATAAGTTGCGAAGTAAAATCAAGATAAATACATAAAATACTCCTATCCAATGGAAATATTTACATAAGTTAAGTTTATATCAACATTTTCTGCACATTAAAATTTAACTGAACGACACAGCTGTGTGTTCACGGAGCAATTCGATAACTATAGCGAAAATTGACCCGAAGTTAAATGTGGTTTCAGTTATCCTTTAAACGAAAAATTTACGCAATTTTGAATTACTTGTACCTAGCTTATTTTAGTTATTGAGGGGCGCTTGTTTTGAAACTTACAATCATGCCTCTCTAGCACTATGCATTACTCTGTAGAGCAAACATAAATAGTGAACTTCTGTGACGAAATTATATTGTAGCTAGTGCAGATCGATTTTTAAATGATTAGTACATTATCTCCGTCTCACAACTACCACACAACACGTGGATAACACTTGGCGACTACATTTGAGGGCATTTGTAAAATGAAAACACGCTATAATAAGAGAAAATAAAGTTGCGTCTGGAGACTCAGCAATTTCACTACTCTAGAAGCCAAGTACTCTTATATAGGGCCTATTTGACTATCTTTTACTAGTGGATCTCAGTTTGCAAGACAGGCTCTGGACGAATTTGCGCCATAAGAGAGCCGTGGCTAACCATAACTAGATAGCCACAGCCTACCATAACTAGAGAGCAATATCTAATCATAACTAGAGATCCATAGCTGCTATATCGTGTATAACAAATATGTTAACAAAGTAAAATAATAACCGTAAGAACTATCGCCAATATATACATTGTTAAAAAGTCATAAAAGTAACTTAAACATGGTTATAGGCATAAATTGTGAACATTCGTTCGAATTTGTTTTTGAAATATGACTAAATTCTTTGAACAGCTGAAAACAGTAAACAAGAATTTCACAGTTAAAACGTAGTCACTTGGCAGTGTTTGTGTTTACGTGTAGCGGGAGGATACGTAATCGATAACTAAAAGAAGAACTTTAGTAGGGCTTCACGAAAGTGTGAAGTAAACCTGAATGGCCTATACTAAATGATCAATTCGAACATTGTCTTTCTTGCCAGCCGACAACTAAGCAAACAGTGAACCTTTCGCAACACGCGGCAGCCAATCACACACAAAACCCGTCCCCAGAGCTTCGCGTAGCCAACCAGAGAACGAGTACGCCCACATCAAAGAAACCGCTACGCAATTCCGTCCATTATGTACTTTTTTACTCTATACCAGAGTCCCATGCCATCTGGTCTGAGTTGAAAATGGCTTTAGTCCATTCACGGTAACTTCCAACTATTCTGAAGCTCTGCTAAGTTCTACTTCCAGGATATTCCTCCGCATCATGCAAACTAATCTTAACAAAGTCTAGGAAATTACGCCAAAGGGACAACGCACCGCATTTGTGAGCATAAAATGTAATATTATTTCGCATAAGAACTATTTCTTACCAGGCGTTACCAACACACCTATTTTCTCCCTGATTTTGTTCATATGATTTATAATTGAAATATTATAATTAGTTGATAGAATGTAAGTAAAGGAGTTAAATGTTATTAAAAATAAATTACTTTAATGTTAACTGATGTATGGACCGCTTGTGTAACGTGATATACAGGACGATTCTAAAATCATGGGACAAACAATGAGGGGTCGTAGAGCTCACTAAAAAAAAAAAAAAACAATTATTGTGTAGGAATATATGGGCGGAAGTGACGCGTTGAGGCACAAACACAAAAACATAACACATTAACGGAAACATAAAATGTTTATTAGTAGCATACCTAACGAGTGATTCCGTACAGAAAATGTTAAAACAGTTGCTGGAAATGCATCCACCAACAGTCACGCATGCTTGGCGACCTCTACATATGGCGTGATTGGCTGACAATGGTGGCGATAGTTGAGGGCAGTCAAACGGTGCGCCAGTGACCTGCTGCATCAGCATCACTCCACCGACGCTACCAAGCTTGCATTACTGTCAGTGGTAGCAATGTTGAGCAATTATTATAAACATTGCTGTAAAAAGGCATTTAGTGGCGACGTTGTTAATAAATACTGTGTTGCATTTCATGTGTTATTTTTGTGTTTGTGCCTCAACGCGTCACTCCCGCCCATATATTCCTATACAATAATTGTTTGTTTTAGTGAGCTCTACCACTCCTCAATGTTTGTCCCATGATTTTATAATCACTCTGTATTTAGGAAACAAACAACCACATCATACATGATAGGGTGGAAAAGGGAAGAGGGGCGGAGGTTAAGAGGTTTGAAACAAACAGTGTGAAGAAACCCCGGATAGACTATACTCATTGGAACAATGAACACCTAACCAACTGAGGCTCGACTACAAATATGATTGTGGTGTCTAACTCGTTGCCAGATGAATACTAGACATGTCCGTGTGTCTATTTATAGTACAAAAAATACATCCGATAAGTCGGAAGGTACTAAGGCTCAGGGGCTCCATCTGGCTGACCCGTCAAGTGCTTCGCACATGTTTTGTACAAAACACGTGATTCAAAAACGGTTGGACATTTTGTGGTGGTGACTAAATTTCGTGCCCGAAGACAAGTTTCAAGTTCTCATTTCAATTACAAGGTTTATATTTTTTGGGTGTGAGAATAGTTAAAACGGGTGTTTTCAGGATCAGCTTTAACTCTAAAAACTCCTGCTCAGAAACTTTACCGTTGTCTTTAGACACGCGTCATACTTATCTTAATTACCGTACCTTAAAAGACATTGGTCCGCCGCTTTAAGTCACGTTGTGGCGAGTCGCCGACGAAAAGACTGCACACCAGTCGAGCGCCTTGCGCATACGGGCGATGATGCAAGTGATGAGCGAGCAAGAGTCGCCCTTACAGCTCACGAGTTTCGAGCCCTCGAACGTGCAAAATAACTGCAGGCAGGTCCTTCGGGGCGCTGTCAAACAAGCTTGCAGCCACGGAAGTTAAATGGGATCAGTGTTGAAGAAAGTACTTCTCAATGCCTCAATTTTACAGATAACATTTAAACAATAAGTATTCTACCTACGACTTCTAAAGGAATACGGACGAGGTAAGTAATTATGCCAATTCTTACGTTTAAGACATTTTTTTCAAAAATTTGACGTTAAAATTTTGGTTTTACATAAACTGACCAATTAATAATTATTTTTGAAAATTCTTTAAAGTGACAGCATTCTCTGAGTGAGTGAAGAGATTTAAGCGGCTCTTAACCTCGAGGTTTTGAGAGCCGGTGAGGATGAAGCGAGGTGAGTATGGAGCAGCGCCGGAATGCAAGGGCAGGGGAAACTGAAGATCCCCGAAAAAAAAACCCGCTGACCAGGGGCATCGTCCAGCACGATTCCCACATGCGAAAATCCGGGGGCGACCTCGCCGGGAGTCGAATCCGGTTCGTCTTGGTGGGAAGCCAGTAGTCTAGCCACTGCACCACCGCAGCTCCAGTATTCCCCTAGAAAGTTGCATTGGTTGAATATTTTTGTTTGAAAGTTATATTTAAAGCTGATGCACCGAGAAGGAATTTATTTAACATTGATTCCCCATTTGTATTACGTGGTTTTAAGCATGGTGCTTAGCTAGGGGTACTGGAATTTCTGGAAAAGATTTCAGAAGTTATATTTCAAAACACTGCAGGGTCGTTTACCCATCTTGATTGGCCGAATTACTTTTCGACGTGTTTTAAATTTCTGCACGCGAATCACGTAGAAGCTGTGCCGATGTTGCCGAATTCTGGGTTTGCACGTATCAAATATTAAAACGCCTTCTCAAGCAGACAGCAACCAATGGCAATAAACAGACTGCCGTTGGGTGCTCGTGGTATTGACGTCTACCGTGCACTCGCGGAATATCACTAGCTCCTCGCAGAGTAGGTGGAAGCGTGTGATGTGAGTAAGGCCCGTGAGCTGCAGACGTGAGGAGCGCAGTAGTTATGGGGCGGTAGGCGAAAGCCGATACAGCACGGGAGGTGCGAGCATCAGATAGTGTTGTCGAGCGGCGGCGGCGGTGGAGACGAAGAGCGGCTGAGAGCCGGCACGGGGTTGGCAGACGCGGCCTTGAACCCCGCGCGCCGCTCTAATGGTAACCCTGCGCTCACGACGACGAGGTGCGCGCGCATGCAGCACGACCTCACCAGGCTCGTCCGTCGTCGACTGCGGCGCTGGCCCGCTGCGCTCTGGTCCTGGGCTATGTTCTGTGACTACTGTGGCTGAGGCCATAACACTTCAGCCGAGGTAGACCGCTCATCCGTCTTCTGCGCGTGTACTGACCTACCCCGCACCAACACAACTGTCAAAGTCGCGTGGTCGACACTCATGAACGTGTTTGTTTACTATGTGAATAAAATACATTTACCAATTTGTATTTAATCAGACTGTGTGATAAATTGGTAAGTATACAAACATCTCAAAGCACTTGTTTACTAAACAGTGTTCTAACATTTAATCCAATCCACGCCGTTTTCTCTAGACGTATTGGCAGAAAAGCAGTTCAATGTTGGGACACGGAGATTGGTCGTGGGCAGCCAGCGAGATCGGTCTACCTCCTCTTTAGCCTATGACTAAGAAAATTAAATATCTGCGAATTTGTAACTGCGATTAAAAAAACACATAGGTCGCATATCACTAAAAACCGCAATAGCAGTGTTACGTTAAATAATTTCAATAGTGTGTTATGTTACAATCGCTTTACTTAGTGTTGATTTGAAAACGGGGCCGCGGTGGCTGAATGCTTAGGGTGTGCGCCCCACCCCCCAACAATGTGAACTGGGTTAAATCCCCGGCTGGGCAACTCCCGAATTTTTGCAAGTGGGAATTGTGCCGGACGATGCCGCTGGTCGGCGGGTTTTCTCTGAGATCACCAGTTTCCCCCGCCCTTGAATTCCGGCGCTGCTCCATACTCATCTCTACTCACCTAGTTTCACCCTCAATGGCTCTCGAGACCTCGTTAAGAGCCTCCCAAATTTCTTTACTCCCCCTTCGTAATCAAACGTTATGAACAAATGTCGGATAATATGGATATGAGAGGAAAACAAAATACGGCATATAGGCTACTTTACTCAATATGCGTATACACAGATTCAGTGAGTTTGCGAACAATGTTTTGCAGTGCACGTCTATAAACAATACCTAGGGCCAGTGACTTTTCGCGTAAAATTCGGAGCACACAGTAGACTTCAATAATATATACACACCTCAGCTGTTGTTATACCTCCATTGGCTGCTGGTGCCGTGTCCGTCTTTGACCAAGCCAATCAGGACTAAGTGACTCCGAAACTGAACCTTCGTGATTTGTGCGCAAACGGTTAACACGGGCCAGAACATTTTTTAGCCAATCAAAGAAGCTGGACGACCCTGCAGTGCTTTGGACTGTATCGTGTCTCGAAATCTTTTCGCGAAATATCACTGCCCCTTACGATACCTCATACTATCGACGGCTTGCTTTGACTGCGAAATGTGAATCTCGGTAAGAAGACGCATCCCGACCTCGGCCAAGGACGCCTGCTGCTGTTTGCGGTTGCACTGCAGTGTTTAGTCGTTGAGTTGTTTGCAGGTGAAATTAACCGCAATTACAGCAAAGTCTGGCATTTCTGCAGTGAAGGTAGCGTTTCAACAGAAACTTTCCCGTCTACACCACAGCCTCAGTTCATCTTGAATTTACCTATTTTAAACCACGATTCCCTTCTCAGACTCGGCGCTCGACAGTTTTGCTTGCTAAAGCACAGAACCGAGCTCAACACATTTTCTGAAATAGTCAAGATTTAAATGACACAGTGATTTACAGTACCGCGGTGAGCTGTTTGCACGTAAAAATTATATTCATGCTAAACCATTTGAAATAATTTTAATTCAGAGCGTTAATTTGCGAAACCTTTTTTTATTTTTGGACATGTTCATTTCCGAATCACATTAGCAATTCTTGCATACACAATTAGAGCAAAACAACAAAATCCAATGTAATTTGCATTTCCATGATGGTGAATCTTGTATTACATTCGGGCTTGGTCTTCAAAGTGCCAACGTCTTCCTCCATGCAAATGCAGTAGGAACAAGAACTCTTTATATGACACGAGCAAATGAACAAGTGAAAACATGCTCAAAGCACGTTGGCTTTCAAGTGCTAGAAATTTGTACCAGTTGCTGTTTGTATCAAAATATGAACTTCTTTACAGCGTTGCGCCCACTTAAGCCTTGAAGGAATTCATAAACCACTCAACTTAAACATCATACCTGACATTTCCATTAGTGTTTATTACTGCGTGGTATAGGATCTTAAAGAGAAGCACTCTGCGAAGACAGTCCAACTCTCCCTCTTCCTCCCCTCATTCCACCCTTTTTCTTGTAAATGTTAATTCCGGTCAGCATTAAAATTGTCATTACAGCTTCTAGCGCTAAGTTCCCTGTGATGGCAACTATGCAAAATTAATAGCTCCTGCACCGTTTAAATTAACGTAACCATAACACGCTCGCATCGAACATTAATACCTGCATGACAAGGAATAAGTAGGCTACAATACTTAAAACATGGGTTGGATGACAGCCACGGCACACGTGATGCGGGTTTATTCGCTATTATCGAAATAATGTACTGCGTTATTAAAAAATAAAATGAAACTTTGTGTAGATGGAAGTTACGTGGTAGCATTTTAAATAATTTATGACTACTCAGATAGGAAGAAATAGTGCCAGGAAACCTGCTTTCCTGCAAATGCGTTGTTCCTCACGGGCGCATAAGAACTTAGCACTCCGCTTGAGCGCTTCCTTACAATGCTTATTCCCCGCTTGCTATTATTTATACTTAAGTTAGAACTACAAGCGATGGCTTATAGCAGCAGAAGCTCCCCAGGTTTCAACATTCTGTGCACTTGTCAGGAAAAAAAGGTAATCATTATAAACCTGAAAAATTCGCGAGTTCAATGACCTGCGGGCTAGACTCTACAGCCTCATGCACAAAAATGCCGATGTCAACTGTGCATTGGTTGTCTGTTGTCACAGTGGAAGGCAATTATTAGACCACCGTTCTCCAGGAGGTGTCAAACACCGCGTGGACCATCGGCTGAAGTTATATACACACACGTGTTTCGAATTCTACCTTGTCCTTATATGTATCCGAGACATTCTTCAGATCCCTAGCAATTATTGGTTGTCGGGTGTGGATGAAGCTGCTGTTCCATTTCTCTAGACCAGTGAGAATTCTGATACTGTAAGAATGAACGTTTATTTTTAATCTGCAAAGTACCAAGCCATCTCAAAACTGCTTCGTCCAATCACGGAGTACTTAAGAATACAGANGTTTATTTTTAATCTGCAAAGTACCAAGCCATCTCAAAACTGCTTCGTCCAATCACGGAGTACTTAAGAATACAGAGATGAAACAGAGTGTTGTACCGCGAACTCTAGCCGCACATGCCAGCAACACGTCGGAACACTATTCGCCTATCAGCACCTGGTAACTTACTTGCCAACCGGCAGCTCAGCACCGCTACGTGGACATAAGGTCCGTTTCCAGATCCTCGCGCAGCCAATCAGAATGTGGCTACATCCACATCAAAGGAACCGCCACAAAATTTCGTATCTGTGTACGTGTCTACTCTGTGATTCAAACATAGCACGATCAAGATGTTACAGTTTTTTTGGAAGAAACGTTGGCTCAAAATATTTATGTGATTTTCCAGAGTCTCTCGCTAATAACTCACGAGTAGGGCCAGTGACTTTTCGCGTAAAAATCGGATCACACAGTAGACTTCAATACTATACACACGCCTCAGCTGTTGTTATACGTCAATTGGCTGCTGGTGCCGTGTCCGTCTTTGACCAAGCCACTCAGGACTAAGTAACTCCGACACCGAACCTTCGTGATTCGTGCGCAAACGGTTAACACGGGCCAGAAAATTTTTTAGCCAATCAAAGAAGCTGGGCGACCCTACAGTGCTTTGAACTGTATCTTATCTCAAAATATTTTCGCGAAATGCCACTGCCCCTACCTATCAGTATATTGATGCAACATGCATGGTCACCGAAAGTCTACTACCAGAAAAACTGCCAGCCAACTAACCAAACCCGTTCAGTCACTGCGTCTACGATCGTCGACACGTTACACTGGAATGGTATTTATCATCTGTACTTTACACGGCAAGGCATCAGTTCCCAACACACTGGAAGCCTTCCTTGTGCCTAGAGACCTGAAAAATTCGCGGATTCATTTCGGGACAAGCTAGCATTCGAAACACGTATGTTTATAAAACTTCAGCCATTGGTCCACATGGTGATTGACACCTCCTGGAGAAGGCTGGCCCAATCGTCGCCTTCTACTGTGACAGCAGACAACCAATGTGCGGTTGATATCGGCGTATTTGTACATAAGACTGGAGAGTCTAGGCTGCAGGTCATTGAACTCGCGAATTTTTCTGGTCTCTACTTGTGGCTAATATGATTATTTGGAATTCCCTACGTCTCCGACATGAGTGGTTAATGCTAGTATGATAGAGCATCTAGCACGTTGTTCGCTTGTTGCAAGACAAGCGCTAGACGCAAATACAACGCGTGTAACAAAATTACGTATTTGCGACACTTGAACTCAGAAATGAATGTGTAACCGAACGGGTTAAAGTGTGCAAGTAACATTTCGATAGTACATGTAAAAATAATAAGCGACGAACAAGTGGCTGTAGGTAGTATAAAGACAGTGACCAGGACTTTGATTACAACAGAGAATGGCATCAAATATTGCGCTCAGTGACACGAGTAATAAAGTGTTAATAGTAGAGTTTTTGAGTTGAGAGATCTGGGTGGCTCTCAACATCGAGGAGTTGAGAGAGAACGAGGGTGAAATGAAGTGAGAATGGAGCAGCTTTGGAATGCAGGACCGCGGGAAGCGGTATATCCCCGAGAAAACCCGCCGACCAGCGGCATCGTCCGGCACAATTCTCATTTGCAAAAATTCGGGAGTAGCCCGGCCGGAGATTGAACCCGGTTCGCCTTGGTGCGAGACGAGCTGTCTAACCGCTCAGCCACTGCGGCCCCTGTTAATAGTAGAGATGGCTATTTTATTGTTGTAAATAGTTGTGTGTATTTTTATAACGTTATAAATAAGTAAAGAAATGTAATTTTATATAGTTTATTTTTATAAAGACCTCCATGCCTCATGAACTCGGACCCCGCCCAGGCGACCTGTAACAGTTTGTCACACGCTACTAGTCCCACCGTTATGGACACGATGAATGGACGGGTTTAAATACACGCACGTCAACACGCAACGTCTTTATTAAAAATATATAATCTCAAATAGGCCCGGAATGAAACGTGCCCTCGTGTACATACTGGGCAGGTTTTCTTTGTCACAAGGCACCCGACGAGATACTTTTTTTTTCCGCCTCTGAAGAAAGTACAAATGTTGGGCGTAGGGGGGGGAGGGTGCGGGTGCCGAGAGCCGCTATCAGAGGCCGGTATCGTGTACGCAGGACGCTCCATCAATCCCGGCCGGCTAATTAATAGAGGATAACAGGTGACATTTGTCCCCATCGTGTTCAGTTTGCCGCGCGCACGTCTTGTGTCAGCCGCCACCGCCTCCCGCCCAGCTTCCTCCGGCCACGGCCTGGCTGCGCCACCAGGCACCTACCCGCCCCTACACTCCCCGCTGTCGACTCCTGAGCGCCGACTCTCCGTTCACGGCTCTGCTGGAGTTATACGTCCAGGATATTCCTCCACCTCATGCAGGCTAAGCTTAATAAAGTCTGGGGAATTACACCACAGGGATACATCATAGCGCACATCATTCGTGCGCAAACATTGTGATATAAGAACTTCTACTACTTACTAGGCATTACCAACTCTCCCTCTTGTTATTCATGTTAATTATAAATTAAGTATTTTTATTCACAGATATGATATAAGTAAAAATGTAATCAAAACAAAAATAAATTACTTTTATCTTAACCTTTTCATTCCCACTTTAATTTATAGTTTCTGGATTTGCAATTTAGAAATTTTTTGATGCGTGCTGTACGTAAGCTGGCAAAGAACTTGTTCCGTTATCACACCTAACAAGCTGTAGTCTTTGTGCTTTGTTATCAATGATAAGGACCAATCATATCGTAGTGCAGTAGCATAACTCAGGAATCAGTTACTAACAGCGAAGATAGTTGGGCACTGAGCTTCGCAGAGTACAGTAACTATCAAATACAAGCTTCCTGCACAACATGTTGACGATTGTCTACAATGGGCATGAAGGGGCTGACACAAGTATCATACGCTTATGTTGCATGGCGCCTAAAGGAGACGCCGAAGCACGTCGTACATGGGGCGATTTTTAAAAGGTTTGATTCGAAAAGTGTTAAGATGCCACGAACAGATTATACTTCGAACGCTCACTTGACAGCTGATAGATTTGGAATAAAAAAGTTGTTACGCTCTTTGGTACCTTAGCCCATTCAACCACACCCACAGAATAACGAGCATGAGACATAGTAAATGTATTTTTGGCAGATACTATACACTGGAAGACTGAGTGCTCAGTGATCTTCCCTGTGAGTAACTGTGCTACTATCCCAGCTTATGAATGGTTCATATTCTTAGAACCGAACAGAAACCCTACAGCTTACTGGTTCTGATAATGCAACAAGTGCTGTGCTGGCTTATATTACAGCAATCAGAAAAATATGTATTTGCTACATCGGAAACCAGAAATCAAATCGCTCTGACAGTTATTAAAGTATGCAGTAAAAACAATCTTAATGCCAGCAACATTTAAAGACCGACTGCACCAGAACATTTTTTATCCTGCTAAGTTTGCTGAAAATGGGAAAACCTTACTTGCTAAGATACAGCTCTGCCCATGCCTCTCGACGCCTCTTCCATTCCCTCTCAGATTTATTTCTGTTTCACCGTCGCTTACTTTTCAAAATAAATATTGCAAAATGAGGACTGCCAGGGCGCAGGGCACATCTTAACAGATATTTTTAAGTTCACAATAATTTTCCAATTTGGTTTTTGCTGCATCAGTAACCGCAATAAAGATTAGCTCATGGCAAGCGCGACACCAACGCATCCTAGCAGGCAATGAGGGAAACAAGTAACCGAGTGCTACGCTTCCTACCGGACGTCACCAGAAACAACACGGCTGTTGCGGTGTAGCCAACCTGTCAATGTAAATGTGTTATTACGATGTCACGTGCCTTGGACATATGCAAGTGTCCATTCTTGCTGTAGGCATACCTTATTTACTCTATGAACTTGAGACATTCCAGCACCTCATCTTGCCTCGCGAGAACACCACTGCACATTCCTGCAAACTGTCGGCTATCTCAATGTTCACTTGTGTCCGTGACGTATACATTCGTAGTAGTAATAAATAAATGAAGACGATGTGCAATGAAAATATGTTTGGGTTGGGAAAGGGGGGGGGGAGGGGAGAAGAGGGCCAAATCTTTACCTTTTTCTGTCAAGATTCTTTCTTCAGTTTATGAGGATCTCTGGTGGCGTGAGATAAAAAGCCAAGATTTCTCAATCCTGGTCAGGCTTACTAGATAGCTGTCATGTTGTCCGACTGACACATTATTTATTTTCTTTTCTGCTGGAAGGAAAATTTTTTCAGGCATGCATGAAAGCCACCACTAAAGAAAAGTAATGCACAAAGAAAGACAATACTGCAACCATGGCAAAAACCATGGCTGTCTGTAGAGGACGGCTACGCAAGAACACAGTTGGTGAGACTTAGAAATCTCATGAAAATAAAAACAAGTTACGCGAGAATTTCAGACCTTTACTTCGCTCAACTTCGCCTGTCTAAAGAGAAGAGGCCGCCGAACGTGCGAAGTCAAGATGAATGTGGCAGGCTCAAAACTGGGAGATTTTGAACTGAAACACGCCTGCACATTCAAATACCAAGCGAGAATCGAATCTTGGTTTATCATAGCTAAAATAATATTTAAATAATAATTTCAAAATCAGCTCGAAATGATTATACTAGCTACCAGGCAAGTTATTCAACTTGTAAATTTGGTGACCCACTGTGTCGTAGCAGCAAAGGCAAATGATGTCTGCGCTAAACAACAATAAATTTCACATTTTCCAACAATAGTTTCAAATAAACTACTACTTCTTATTACTGTTAATATATCAACTTTTTAGCAACACGTTAAATTAAGGAACANATAGTTTCAAATAAACTACTACTTCTTATTACTGTTAATATATCAACTTTTTAGCAACACGTTAAATTAAGGAACAGAAAAATATTGCTGGTAAAGCATAACGTGGTAATATTGAAATGGAATCGACTTTATAAGCTGTCACGATAGCAAGCCTAGCTGCAAATACTATAATTTGATACGAAACATTACCACATCTTTATTAGTGAGCAGAATACATAAAACTGCTTAGGAGATTGTCAGCTGGTATAGAATTATTTTTAGGACCTTCCGAACCTTAAACGTCTNCGAATACATAAAACTGCTTAGGAGATTGTCAGCTGGTATAGAATTATTTTTAGGACCTTCCGAACCTTAAACGTCTGGAAATACAGGCCATAGCTACTGGCTAATATAAAAAAAAAAGTCATGCGCGTATGAATTTTCTGTATAGTAAAAGGAGTTTACAGAGACACGGCGACTCAGCGCGCACTAAACTGCCATGAGTAATGCCATGCAAAACTATGCAAGTTTCCATTTTTCCGCTTGAACACTGAACACGCGCCGTGTTCTCCGTCAGTGCGCTCCTCCTAGAACTGTTACATAAATTACGAAGCAATAAAAAGGTTATTATGACTGGCGCAGGAGGTCGCCTAGATTTACGAACTCTGACCGCCGTTAAGAAGCTTGTGGGCAATTGAGTTGGACGCGTCTCGACGGGCAGCAGCAGCCGTGGTAGTATTTCTACGGCAGTGGCCTTGTTGCAGATCTGGTCGGAGACGCACTACGTCTGGCTCGAGCGGCAACCCGCCGACCACCACGCAGTAACACACGGTACTTGCATCTGTAAGACCGCATGAGCTGTTTGGGCTTGCTGCCACATTACTAGGGAAGGGGGTGACATTCCGCGAAAAGATTTCGAGACAAGATACAGTCCAAAGCTCTGTAGGGTCGTCCAGCTTCTTTGATTGGCTAAAAAATGTTCTGGCCCGTGTTAACCGTTTGCGCACGAATCATGAAGGTTCAGTGTCGGAGTTACTTAGTCCTGAGTGGCTTTGTCAAAGACGGACACGGCACCAGCAGCCAATGGAGGTATAACAACAGCTGAGGTATGTATATAGTATTGAAGTCTACTGAGTGCTCCGATTTTTACGCGAAAAGTCAC
>NQII01000399.1:397757-422354 GCA_002778355.1 Clitarchus hookeri | reverse complement strand
AAAAGATCGTGAAAGAACGGGACAAACGACGACTGACGAAAATCATTAAACGTGACAGACGTGCAACCCTTTCTAAAATTGGCGCAGATTGGATTTGTGGACTGCCCTGCAGGATTCATGGTGTAAATTGCCTCCTGCATACCTTCAGACATTAGTCGATTCCATGCCACGTCGTCTTGCGGCACTTCTGCGTGCTCGGGGGGACCTACACGATATTAGGCAGGTGTACCAGTTTGTTTGGCCCTTCAGTGTACGAACGTGATAGAAATGTACAATCTGTCACGTGACAAATAAAGTAGACACATCAGTTGGCTAAGATCCTCGCCCCTGGGTGGAGTGCCTTTCTAGAGAGCGCCCTGCATTCTCGCGAAGGACATTTTAAGCTGTGTTTACTCATCATCTAGAGGTAATCATTTTTCCCGAGAAAANGCACTTCTGCGTGCTCGGGGGGACCTACACGATATTAGGCAGGTGTACCAGTTTGTTTGGCCCTTCAGTGTACGAATGTGATAGAAATGTACAATCTGTCACGTGACAAATAAAGTATACACATCAGTTGGCTAAGATCCTCGCCCCTGGGTGGAGTGCCTTTCTAGAGAGGGCCCTGCATTCTCGCGAAGGACATTTTAAGCTGTGTTTACTCATCATCTAGAGGTAATCATTTTTCCCGAGAAAAATTGTTTCCGTATATCTTGAAATCACAACTTGTATTGTGATGCTGGTTGTCGCTTCGCTGGGTCGGACTGGTGAGAACCTGGGTACTTCAGAAATAAGTGATCTGAAACGTTAAACTAACACATAATTTAAAAAAAAATACGAGGGCTGATTCAGAAGTTATGGCAAATACTGTGCTCTAGATCTCCCAAAAATAACCCAACACAGGAAATGTATTACGTACAGTTGAAAGTGTACGACATTTACGTTTTAAATATGAGGACACCACATGGGGTATGGATGCAGGAATGTTCTGCAAGGTTCAAAGACAAACATGGCTGCTTGAAATCACCGTTTAATTTATATATTCTAGTAAAAACGGCATACACTCATGTGAACGGACACGTATCGTACGTGTAAGCACTGTTCACCATCCTTCAAAGTAGTCTCTGGTGTTGTCCACGGTTCGTTGCCAGCGATGAGGCAGACATCGTCACAGCATTTCGACGAGAGGTGGCACACATTGACGGATCTCATGCAGCCGATGGTATTTACCGTCTGCCTCATTGTGAGCAAATTAATGTTTTTTTTAATAAAGTGGCGACACAGTACGACAGAGTATAAAAATAGACAAAGACGAAATAGCGTGGCGGTTCCGTTGATGTGGGCGTTCCCCTTCTCTGGTTGGCTGCGCGATGCTCTAGGAAGGGCCTTGTATCTGACTGGCCACTGCGTATTGCACAAGATTCCCTATTGGCTGGGCTGTCGACTGGCGACTAGGCTACCAGACGCTGACGCGCGAAAGGCGTTTCGACATGTTGCTGGTCAGTGAAGCAGTTCTGCTGGAGTTCGCGGTATATTTTGTAATTCATTTCTATTCTCAAGCAATCTGTGACAGTACCTCTAACTGCACAGTTCCATATATCACTTCCACAAACAAATGGCAGAATTATACAGGTTTCAAAACGGTATGTCTGCTGTGACCCGCCACGTATTTCCCAATTGAGTCCTCGCTTTACTCTCGACTTCAGGGTCCAGCTTCACTTCAAATCGGACAACTGCGTGTGATTCACTCTAACAACCACGGAGATCCCCTCCGTCAGTGTACTGGGCTGGTGACACAGAGTACTAAGAACACAGAGGCGAAACAACTGCTTGTTCCGTCAACTCCAGCCGCACACGTGCTGCAGAAGTTTGGCGTCACTGCCCAGCAATGTGTCGGAACTCCGTCCGCCAATCACTACCTGGTAAACTACTTACCAGCAAGCGAACCAGCCAATGTGAAAACCATTCGCAACACGCAGGAACCAATCAGAGAACCGCCAAAGTCGTTTCTCCTCTGTGTACGCGTCTGCTGTGTGCTGGTGAGTTGTAGAAGCTGCAGACGCAGGAGCTCAGCGCCAAGCGGACGTCCCTCAAGCCGGGCCACGCAGTCGACGTCCGGCGGGGAGACCCCGGGCGACTGGGGCTCGCCGAGAACAACACGAGAGCGGCACGCCACGTCCGACTGCCACGCACGCCCAAGTAATCGCCTGCCCCACCCCTCCTCCTCCGCCGGGGTGGAAATTAGCATGCCGCTGCCTTGGCCGACTGATTGCGGCCGGCCCCCACCGCCGCCGGATTATTTATCGTCGGCCGGCGCGGCGATAATCGGCCGGTGCGCAGGGTAATTGGGAGGGACTTAGTCGTCGAAACAACCGCGGGCCGGTGAACCTCCCCGGGTCGCCGCTGCTGTCCATGACATCGCCCGCGCCGCGCTCAAGTACACACCTCCATATTTCTGCAGGTTCATTCGGCAACAAACCACTATACCGAGACAAGTGTGCATCCGGAGAATGTGCCAGCTTCACAAGGTCACGCCGTTATCACCCTTCCCTCTTACTCACCCCTTCCTTCTCCATGGTAAGTTGTGGTCTCGGTGATGTAGTGGTCAGACTACTCGCCTCCCACCAATGTGAACCGGGTTCGATGCCCGGCGGGGTCGCTCCCGAATTTCCGCACGTGGGAATCGTGCCGGACGATGCCGCTGGTCGGCGAGTTTGCATTCCGGCGATGCTCCATACTTACTTCTTCACACTCATCGGCTCTCAAGACCTGGATGTTAAGAGCCGCCCAGATCTCTATTCTCCACTCCACTCCACTCTCTCATTGATTAGATAAAGCGCTCGGCTACGGGTGTCAGGTGTCACAAGGACCGGAAATTCGTGACGCAGTGTTAATCTTTACGTGTAGTCAGAGGCCGATACCGGGGTTTGTGCTTGATATTCCTATGCACGCAGATTAACAGGTGCTCGGGTAGACCAAAAACAGTTGTAAGATATCCTCTACTCACAATAGCTACGCTAGTACTAGAGTGCCACACATCCCCGTCTGCACGTATCACTTGGCCGAGTAGTGCGTTCCGCAATCCTTCGTGCAGACCAGCTTCACATTATAGTTCATTGGTAGGGACAGGAAAATGTTGTTTTTTATCCTTCCATGCCAACTTTAATTTACTGTTCCAGGCGCTGCACACAAAAAGTTTTATGATGCGTGCTGTACTTAAGTCGACACAATACTTGTTTCGTTTTCACATCCAATGAACTGTAAACTTTATGTTCGGCTACAGTTATATGAACCAATTATGAGCTAGATCAGTCAAACGGTTTGCGAATAATTTACCGACAAGTAAGATAATTGTTCATTGAGTTTTGCAGTGTGCAGTACAGACCAACAATTACCTGTACGTGCGTACCCAATTGTGTACACCGGGTATAAATGGGTTAAATGACCTGTGAAGTAGACTACGCGATCCTTTTTATCTTCGAGCTTCAGTGTGCAGCCTGTTTTACCTCAGGCCTGTTGGCATGGGATTCGGTGCTTGTCTCCTTGCAGGTCTGTTATTGGCTCAGGGTTCACCTGGGCGTGCCTAGTAAACTGTCGTCCACTAGCAAACATAACAGAATGATACGTGTTTGAAGTCTAGCTTGTCCTAAAATTAATTTGCAACATTTTCCAGTCTCTATTCATTGTTTGCTGCTCCATTTTAACTCCAGACTAGGAAACATGGTATTCAGCTTTTGCTTTCCAAGCAGATTTCTTACTGGTTGAAAGTCGACATGGACACATAGTACATTAGTATACATAGTACATTAGTATACAGAGTGCATTAGTATACAGAGTACATTAGTATACAGAGACGATGGCGTGGTGGTTCCTTTGATGTGGGGCGTACCCATTCTCTGATTGGTTGCGCGAGTCTCTGCGACAGACCTTGTGTTTGATTAAAATTGCACCTTACGAAAGGTACCTTATTGGCTCTGCTGCCCGCTGACGAGTAGGTTACCAGACACTGATTGGTGAACGGCGTTCCAACGTGTTGCTGGATATAGAGGCCATTTTGTTTGCATGTGCGGTTGGAGTTCGCGGAAAAAGCTGCTGTTTCATCTCTGTATTCTTAATTTGCCTGTGGTCACAGCCTATCGAAAAGGAGGGGGGGGGGCATGCATCTTGCAGCCACTCGTCTGTACCCCGCATTACTTCTGCGTTGTACTAGAATTCCTATCTCAAATTACTTTAACTTCTGTTTTTATTTTCACCTAACTTTGTGAGTGAGTTCACATCACTATCGCTTTACCAAAGCACTCACGACATACGTCATAGACAAAACTCACTGATTCCGAAATACTGTGCTGTTCTTTAAATTTGTTCAATCGTGATTCATACTCGAACTGCAAAGTCGTTTTAAGTGACATGAATTTCCTGGTGGGTTAAATTAGGTCTAAGTTTTGATGTTTCAAGCGAATTATTCAACACATTTCTCTTAAATCTCCAATAGGTCAGAAAAGCGCGCGCCACTGGCTCTTGAACCTCGTGTCCCGCAGAATCACAGAGTATTTCAGATTACAGAGGTGAAACTGTGGCGCGTATCACGAACTGCAGTCCCACACACACGCCAGCAAGATGGCCGCACCGGCCAGCAATATGGCGGAACATCACGCACCAATCAGCCCCTGGAAACTTACTTGCCAGGCGGTAACCCGACCAGCAGGGCATATTCCATAACGTAACCTCTCGGACCCAAGACCTGGTGCCGCAGCTTGGTGAGCGACCTAGACTGCTTACATCAAAGCCGCTACCACGACCTCTGTATAGTTGCCTATAGATAAGGGCAGTGACATTTCGCGAAAAGCTTTCGAGATAAGACACAGTCCAAAGCACTGTAGGGTCGTCCAGATTCTTTGATTGGCTAAAAAATGTTCTGGCCCGTGTTAACCGTTTGCGCACGAATCACGAAGGTTCAGTGTCGGAGTTACTTAGTCCTGAGTGGCTTGGTCAAAGACGGACACGGCACCAGCAGCCAATGGAGGTACAAAAACAGCTGAGGTGTGTATATAGTATTGAAGTCTACCGTGTGCTCCGATTTTTACGCGAAAAGTCACTGGCCCTACCTATTGATTACAGACCTGCAACATTCGCGTTATTATTTGAGGACATGTTAAACTCAAAACAATTTTCCTTTGCAATGCGTTTGTCATTGGGCCATTCTTTATTTGACACGCTCCGCGGTAACTCAGCGCCAGTTAATGAACGCTTCACTATCGCGTGCCCCAACCACGTGCAGTTCACTCAGAAAGGGAGTGACTTAACATCTAGGCAGCAGCCAATCGAGAAACGACACCGGCACGAGTATGTATAGTACTGTCAATTTCAGTTTGATGCGAAAAAAATAACGCGAATTTTGCAGGTCCTTCCCTATTGCGTAGCGGAATATCGTCGGTTGCGTACGGGCGAGCTGTCATGCGCAGGTTGTTTGAACTATTCCAGCCCACCACACTCTTATAGTTTTGTAAGATTATCCATTTAATTTCCACAAAGACTGGGAAATTATGCCATTCATTGACAAATTAATCGCACAGTTATTCGTTTTATAGAATTTGCAGCCAGTTATCACCCGTTTTGTCGACCGTTACATGCAACCGTGTATAATACATGTTTGTATAAAGTCTTACTTTCCGGTTTATTTTAAACTGTTTGTGATGCTCGAGTCCATCTTTACTGTAGCTGTCCTTTTCTTGCTCTACAGAATTAGTGTGATTCTACCTAGAACAAAACCATGGAATTTTTCACCACAGTTTAATAGAAATTTGGCTGCCAAGAAGCAATTTATTTATTGCCACTCTGAGATCTTAATGTGTTTTTTTTTGTTACACACTTCGTAACATTTAGATGTGGGAAAAACACACATAAAAAGTATTATTCCACTATAAAAAATGCGAGTACGAACGAGTCACCCGACGTTGAATACTTGCTCATAAACAGAACGCTCACAATACAATAAATTAAGAAATCAAACCCGATTTTCTCGATCGCTTCAGATTACCAGGAAATAAGGTTTATCTCTCGTCTGTACTCGTTCAAATCACGCAAATTAAGTTCGGTGAAAATGTCGGTTTGTTCAAGAACTCGCCAGCAACAGCAACTTCCAAATGTCGTGCGACGAGGAAGCGACCGACGTAACTCACGCTGCTATTTCCGGAGTAAATGCAGCGAACGTTGCCAACGCCCGAGGAAATAAAAGAAGGCATTCGAAAAGCGCTAATCCAAACCAATGAAGTTTGTTATGCTAAATGGGAATGACTCTGGCCAATCAGAGGAAGGATAATAATTTTACATGGTCTTTCGCTATGAAACCACTTTATGCACAGCCCATTCCGTGAAGAAAAGAAAAACCATTTTTTCCCTCGCCCCTCGTGCTCCTCACGCCGCCGAAGACAGGCGAAATTTCGGCGCTCGTTACAGTTAACCGTATTGTTCCCCGACTGTAGAGATTTACGACGCAGTGTTGATCCAATCACGGCCTTTTTTATTTTCACCCCGGCTGGAAAAAAAATGGCCGCGAACTAATCGCCTCCCATTCGAACACCGGTTGCCTGGTAATTTCCAAGTGGCCTTTGTGTGGATGCAAATCACACGAAGGCCCCATGAATATGATAAAACTCGCCTCTCTCCGGTGAGGAGTGGCAGGTGTTGGCTGCGAGAGGCCAGAAATGCGTGCGGCCACCGCTTGGCGGCTCTCAGGGTCCCCCAAGGTCGGCGTAACCCCCTCCTTACCCCCTCACCACAGCGTACCTAATAACGACTAAGTACTTTAGTAAGTAGGAATGTAGTATGGTTCAACTGGAACTCCGCTGGAATAGGTGGCTTACGACATACTGAGCACTTCTGAAAGCCCTACTCAGTATCTACTTGTATGCGCATCATGTATTCTTCCGCCAGATGAAAGTTAACATTGCCGTGATCCTGATCACTTTATTCATGCGCCTATCAAGTGAAACTGTGACATTTTTAGAAAGGTAAATATTATGCAAATTTCTTCATTATTACAGATACATTCATTAATAAAAAACACGTGTAGAAATCATTTCAGTAGTCATAAATCTTTACCTAACACTTATAACTCAACTTTACGAAACGGAACTACTTTCCTTCCATCGCTGCCAACTTCACTGGTCGCGTGCCACTCAGTAAGCCAGTTAAAATGCATGCAGGTAGAGGCGATGATATTTTCCCAGGGTTCATTTAAAAAATGCTTAGTTAATCGTGAACAGACTACATTAACTTGTTTACTGATGCTGCTGCCATCTGTCGAGCAAATCTGCAACCTGCATAACCTACCGTAGCAGTTTTATAATATTTTTAGCACAAAAATATATTCATTTATAGGGAAAAAAAAGCATGTAGACAATATGTTTAAGGTACGTTTACAATTAAATACCTCACATTCCACAAAAAGTAATCCGAATTAAATTCGTGTATGCGATTATAAATTGTGTTTGTTCTCAGAAATAAAAATAGAAGATATGTCATCATTTGCACAGTTAAACTTGCACTTATTTATTAAACACGATCACATATATAATACATAAATAATCACCGACATAAAAATGATAGAGTGATACAAATTAGTTACCTCCAACAATAAGTTTTTTTTATCACGCAATAATCTCACGCGATATTACTTCTCGATCATACATAGTTGGATAGCAAAATACATAATGTAGTATTAATTATTCCATACTTTCTGGCGAGAATTTTTTTTTAGCAGATAAGTGGACTCCCTTCTTTTCGTTTTGATTGTATAAATATTAAGCCTCCTCTATGCCAGCGTGTAGAAAATATCTCACTTCTTCCAGTTCTTGTCAGTTCTGCCGGCTGGCAAGTAGGTTACGAGGAGCTGATTGGCGAACGGCGTTCTGACATGTTATTGGTCAGCGACTCCAATTTGCTAGCGAGTGCGAGGTACAAGCGTCTATTTCAGATCACTATTCATAAGTAGTATGTGACTGAGTCATATACGGATAGTGAACAAACGTAGATAGCCAAAACGTATAAAGGTGTGGAATCCAGCCCAGTGCAAAAGTAATTCCCGATATTTCCTAGTCTTGACTCACTGGTTGCTGTCCGTGTCCTGGGTTATATTTCAGCCTTTCGTTCTACTACTAAATTTGTATGAACGGCACGGGCTTTTGCAAAGTATATCAAAAACCTCCTCAACAAGTTACAAAATTAACACGAAATATAGGCGTGAGAAACCTATTCTCAGCTGTAAATGAACTCCGCGCAATTTTCCTGGTTTTAAACCCGTTTATTCCTGAACTAACCCTATCAGGCAGAATTCGATTTACTTTAATTGCCATGCTCTAGTGTTTCAATCGTTCATTATTTTGGTATGCTCTGTACTTGTGTGGAGCGTGTGGAGCGTGTGGACAATGTGTTACGCACTCGTTCTTATAGGCTGTTCATGGTAAAGTGAGCATTTTTGAGGTTCTACTTACTTTTTATTTTCAGCCATTTTATTATCTTTTAACTATTTTTATTTTTATTTACAAAATGTGTATATTCCACCGCACTCAGAATTCAACGTCTAAGGCTAAAATGAAATATATTTATTGACTATTATTCCAAAATGAAAGGGCTTTCAAAAGTGCTCACTTTACCATGAATAGCCTATATCAGCATTGACCATTTACGGATGAGACGTGCAGACACAGCAACAAGCAGCATCCCATTTACGTTACCAGGGAATAAATGAAATAGTTCCAAGACCTGACGCTGTATATATTGCTAAAGTTGATTGTTTGCTAGGACTCAACGTACTGTATACACATGTCCGAAAAATTTATTTTCTTATTAGCTGACATGGATGTATGAAGCTACTGCCCCATTTGACTGGGCCAATGAGGATTCTGATACTATAAGGCAGAACGTTCGTGATTGGTATGCAAACAACTTGGCCGAGTCAAAACCTGGTTCATCCAATCATGGAAGAATAAAAGTAGCGAGTGTGTTGTCGAAAATATGTTGGGTAGAAATTTTATTTCTATGTATTGCGAATGTAATGTATCAGTTTATGATTTCTGAAGTGTCTCTTGCAATTTTCACGTATGAGCAGGAAAATGTATATTAGTGACATATTCAGTTTCTTTAAAATTCCATGGTTTCAATTGGATGGCGCGTGAATAATGCGAAATAATCCATGGAAACGTTAATTTTAGATGCAGTAGATGGATAAAAAAGAGAATAAAAGTAGTTTATAAGGAAGGCTTTGAAAAGTGCTCAATCAATGGTGAACGGCATGTAAGTGAATTGCCGTCTCTATTTGTTCTCATCTTTTAGTGGACACAGAAACGAAACTAACTGGCGGTTCCTTGAATGTGGACGTGCCATTCTCTGATTGGCCGCGCGAGGCTCGGGAAGCGGGTATTGTGTATGATTGACTACCGCAGGCTTCGAGAGATTCCCTACTGACTGGGCCGCCAACTGGCGAGTAAGTTACCAGACGCAGATTAACGAACGGCGTTACGCCATGGTGATGGCTAGTGACGTCATTCAGTTGGCGATTGCGGCTCGAGTTCGCGGGGTAAAGCTTGATTCACAATTATATACACCGTTCGCGCCAAACAGACAGATAGGACACAACCCATGGATGTTGACATGTAAGGGTATATTTATGTGCTACCATTTTGGTGTTTGGTTGAAAGCTCAGTTACCGAACACGATTGTTCATTATCTACTTATTTTTAATATAATTATTCTGAAACAAGCTGTGGACGACAAATTAGACGCCGCGATGTTTTTTTTTCTCTACGGTAGTAATTTCAGTGTGGGATGAATTTTATGGAAGTGTTATGGTCTATAATTTTGTTTTATATTTCCAAATGATTATAGTTTAGTGGTAGCTACATTAAATTCATAATTGTTTTAGTGTAATCATATATAATTTAATTTTAAATATATACGTATAAGCATCTTGGACTGTTACGTTTAGTGAAGTTGAGAGGATTACGCGGCTCTTTATATCGGGGTCCCTCAGAGTCGACGAGGATGAAGCGAGGTGGATATGGAGCAGCACCGGAATGCAAGGGCGGAGGTAAACAGGAGATCCCAGAGAAAACCCGGCGAACAGCGGTATCGTCCGGCAAGATTCCCACGTGCAGAAATCTGGCAGCGACCCCACCGGGAATCGAACCTGGGACGCCGTTGTTGGAGGCGAGCGCTGTAGCCACTACAACCGTGGACCTCCAATATTGTTTGACAATAAATGAAAGTGTTGACCCATGGGGAACACCGGCTAAGTATGCTCTTTCCACGAGCAAACATTCCTGCTTGAAACCAACTTTCCGGCGTGGTTGGGTGGAGAACGAGGACGAGTTTGCAGCTTCGCGGCCCGGCTGTCCGGCGTGGCCGGAATACATGTGAACTAGACACAAGCCACTACGAACCAGTGGCGTGTGGTGAACGGTTGCAACGTAAACTGGTGATTACTCACTGCTGTACATTCTCGGGGCACGCAGCAGGAACCAATAACCACCGTGGAGCCTAGGGAAACTGAATGTACTTCAACCATTCACAAGCGAGCAATCAAGGGACCCCTTACACACGCCTATAGGTAGTGAAATTTCGCGAAAATATTTCAGGGCAATTTATACTTCCAAACACTGTATAGTCGTTTACCTATCTTGATTGGCCGAATTACTTTTTTTGACACGTGTTAACTGTCTGCACACGAATCACGTAGGAGCAGTGCCGATGTTGCCGAATTCTGAGTGACCCGGAATGATATGGAAACGCCTTCTCAAGCAGACAGCAACCAATGGCAATAGACAAACCGCTGTTGGGTGCTAATGGTACTGACGTCTACCGCGTACTCTGCGGAAGATCGCTAGCTGTGGCGTCAAACGCCAACCTACGACTTGGTGGTGGTAGTGTGAAATAGCAAGCAACGCGGTACAGCACAGATCTAACGCCAGCTCACCTTGCAACAGTTCACCGCACGGGTGAGCCGCTGAGCGCCGGGACTGAGCCTGGACCAGAGGGCGCCTCTGGCGGTGCGGTGAGGCCGCCGAGCTGACGATACATCACGGGCTCCGGGGACAGTTTAATGCGGCCTAATGTGATGCGATCCCTGACCGGACGTCGCCCCGGGTCCTCGTGCAGGGGACCCACGCACCCACCGCTTACATAAATTACCGCCTCCCTCCTACCGTCCGAAAATATCGGGCGCGCGCATAATTGGGGGCATAAAGTATTCTTTAATGCTTGTTATTCAGTGATTATGCTTATTACACCGGCTCTCGATTTTCATGCACTGCCTTCACGGAAATTACTGTAGCAGCTTTCAAAGAAAATGTCGGCTGTCGGCCGCCTCGCGCGCTCCGCGTACACAATGTTTCGTTGACATGACTTACGCCTTTTGGCCAGCGTTGTTTTCATAACCGTAGTTTCCACCTGTCGAATAACTCTCCGAGTCACTTTGGCGTGTACCACCAGGCATGCAACAATTTGGTGATCGTTACTCACTTCTTTTTTGTTTATGTCCAGATTTTCACTTCGGAAGAATGTTAAATTATACCCAGTCACTATTGCCCTTGAGGGTTTTTTTTTTCTTTCAAATTTGTGTTACAGACGTTGTGCAGTGAAGGCAGCATTTTGCCTGTCAAATAGTATTAAGCTTGCACGCAAAACCTGTAGCTAAATGTCTTCGTATTTTACACTACTTCGCAGAATTTTTTTCTCACGAACGCTGTTAAAGACAGCAATACGAATACACTTTGTTATCCTTGAACTTTCATCATACCCAGTTATAAAGAAAACCGTTTTTGAAAACGTATATATTTTAACTCAGTCGGCGTTTATTTCATAATTTTTTTTTATTGGTTGGCCTTTTTTTATTTACCGAACACTTGCCGTGAGTAAATTGTGCTTTCATTTGGTGATTTGCTATTTAAAATTAAAAGTAGTTGTTAGCTACCCTTGATGTATCTTCAAATGCATTTCACAAGAAATGAGAAGGGGATGAAATGTGTTCGTGTAAAGAGATGTTTAATTTATAATTAATATAATCACTCAAGTGCAAATCTCATCGCGGTCAACTAGTAGTCAAATATGTGCGCAGTGCTTTATACAAATAGTCCTGAGTTCTTTCACATTGTATTAATCTGTAGAAGTTAGAAAATATATTAAAGTAAAAACTGGATAGATGGCATCCACCTCGACAATTGTGTAGACGCGTAAAATCACGTATTCTTCACAATGACGTGTAAAGAGATGTTTAATTTATAATTAATATAATCACTCAAGTGCAAATCTCATCGCGGTCAACTAGTAGTCAAATATGTGCGCAGTGCTTTATACAAATAGTCCTGAGTTCTTTCACATTGTATTAATCTGTAGAAGTTAGAAAATATATTAAAGTAAAAACTGGATAGATGGCATCCACCTCGACAATTGTGTAGACGCGTAAAATCACGTATTCTTCACAATGACGGAGCCCCCGTAAAGGATATGTGTTCACGTCGGGTCGACTGCAAGGTGACAGGAAAATACGACTAACTATGTAGTCACGTGAGATTATGCTGGTATGCACAGGTGGTCTCGCGTATCGCCCATTTTAAACGTAAGATACTGTTTGGATATACGGAGACTTGGCCAGGGTCGCAGTCGAGGGTATAGGCGGGTATGTACCTACACCCTATGCTTAACCTCACTCATTAGAGTAGGCCTTGTGTTTTTATTTTTTGCGTAAACCTTCTGTTTTTATTTCGTTATTCGTTTATATTACGCAGCTTTGGCTGTGTAATGGAAATATGCACTTTGGAGAGGGTTTTATTAGGTACCTGGAACCAGCTCCAGTGGGAGACTAATCAAAATTGTGCGGTTTTCAATATAATTTTTAATTTTAGATGTGGTCTTTGTGTTTTGTGTTTCTCTCTGAACTCCGGATTTCTTATCTTTAAGTTTAAATGACTTACGTATGCCTTTATTGATGCCGAACTGTTGGAAGTTGGTGGCGTCGTAGTAACCTGGCGCCCGCGATTTGAAGTGCTCCCACTTAACGAATGTAACGAATTAAAGGAATTTTAAATTTATATCTTCCTTCGTACAAATCTGGAAATTGAACACAATTTAACACGTTAGACTACAGCTCAAAATAATTGTTAAATTTGTTAGAATATTATGAAGAATATCCCATGGGAATTTGATACGCAGTTCGTCTTATTTCACTTTTAGAGATGAAATTTAAAGTCAAAATATTAAGGACTTAACAGTCTTACTGCAGGTTAACCAAGTGTCGGATTTCAAAGAAAGTGCAACGGGCGTCCTGCGACTTCAATAAACACTTTTTACCTGAGACCAATCTTTGTGTTTTAATAACGTTTTGAAATGTGTACCAATCAACATTTAAAGTTTTATATTTAATCTAAAAACATAACCTTAAAACGTAATGAATGTTATTTTTCAAATGAATGAAGTTTTTCGATTCAGTTATTATACATTTCGGGCCACGAAACCATTAAATTTTCTCAAAATGTAACAAAGAAACGTTTTGCGTGTTGAACAGCCATATGGTGCAGTTCTGCAGAGATTCTAAGATGGTAATTAAGTTATAATATAACAATATTATAATAAGAAATTAAGTTACAGATTCAGTTTTTGTATCCTTTGGGAAGGATTGTTACTTTTTCCTTTGCCAAGAAAATCACACATATAATTATTTTAGAATAATTTTTAACTGCGAAACTTTGAGTGGGATACGAGAGCGAAGGTTTTCTTTATATAAATTACTATACCACGAATTGGCTGATGGGTAACGCCTTATAATATTCTGTACGCTGAACGACTACCAATGTGCAGACTTGCGCGATAACTTTGCTCTCCTTTCTTCTGTGTCCCAAGCGCACAAAATATCCACAGGTGGGTAGGCCACTCATAAATTAAAATAATATTCAAACAAATAAGTGTAATCTTCATCGGCTTAGCGCAGCTGCCAAAGCAATCGACGAACATGTTGACGGAGCATTTGAAAGGCGAGATAAACAAGTCGGTAGGCGAGCGGTCGTAAGTCATGTCCAAATATGCTGATGGCCGCGGCGTTATCTTGGTCACGGAGGATATGGCCGCAATTCCGTGACTGCGCCGCGATCGACCCCGCCACTCGCAAGGTCGCCTCACAACTGCTACCGCGACGCTCGTCATGTTGGCAGCCATGCTAACTAACTGGTTACCGCCGTCATGTTCTTATTACCGTGGCTAAAGGGCCAAATTATTGGCTCAATCAAGCGGGAGAGAGCAAGTTCGCCACGGCCGGGTCGGGGGACTTCAACGCGTGCATAGGAAGGAAGCCCATCGCGAGACTTCAACGCGCGTACAGAAAGGAAGCCCGGATCCATTATATTACCCGCGGTCGTCCAGCGCCGATGAACCCCAGCCTAGATAAGTGAGGCACGACGTCCCGGCTATACGAAGAATTGTTGACTTATGCACTTGTATCACAGCACATGCCGCCTCCGGGTGGAAATATGTATAACTCGACTGGCTTGATGGCTCCGTTATTTCACGGAGGTGCAGTAAACTGGAGTGGTATGACCTCAACAACTTCATTGCGAGCCGACTGCACTAAGAGCTTATACTTTAGCAACACTTTAGCGACGACCAAATTACAGTCTGCGAGCGATTCAACTTTCAACACGGAGCTTCGCACGATAAACAAATAAAAGTACTGTAAGCACGGACCACACACTTAAATTGGAATGCAACCAAGCAAGAAAATTACAATCTCATTGGATATTCATGCAATAGCAACACAGTGAAAACAAGAATGGGCTAATTTATTTGTGGAGGAAAATGGACTCTCTTACTAACATACAGCTTTATTTATTTTGGCATTTGAAATTTTTTTTAAGGATTGCCTTTACAACTGCGTTTGATAATTATAAATATCTACAGGGCCACGTGCACTTCTTTGAGTTTGCAAGTCGATTTTATTTGGGAACATTAACTAAAAAAAAATCGCACATTAGTGGGCTTTCTGTGAAAAATACAATTGTGTACACCCATTAAAGTAGTTATCAACACACAACACTGTGTCCCACAAAGCGGACAAGGTGACAGGAACAAGTCTAGGAAGAATTAATTACTAGCAGCGAAGAGATCCAGCAGGAATAGTGTAATACCTTCACGATCATTTCACGAGTGGCAAAGTGCATTTTAAATATCCCTAGATATTTAATTTAAAAAAAAACCATTAAAATTCACGTAAAAAAGTGAAAAGTCTGCAAAAAATGTGTGAATTTTAACTATCACAGTTTTCGACATATTAGAACATGCGTTTCACTGCGATTATTTAGTATATTCGGCTGAACATGTGAAAACTGATTGTCTATGCATTATACGATTTCCATAAAATGCCAGGCTAGAATGATATGTTAGGGAAATGCGTTAGATGTATTCTACAGATACTTACCATCGAGGTTGTTACCGACAGTATCAGGTCGTTCGATACACTTGGTCTGAAATACTGATACTGTACATTCCGACTGTAGAGACAGAGTCTGATACAGTATGGTCGGTCAAAGTACGTAGTTGGTTCACGTTGTACGTTGCAAAGTGACACGCAGGAAGGCAGATCCGAAGGTAGATTCATACTTCCAACTAGTGGGGGTTCTACATTAGCTAGTGGCTACGGTGCTGCTCGGTGTTCACAAAACGAACCATACTGGAGGCCGAGCGAGCCATCTCCACAAGAACGACCACGTTTGAGAGAGTAGGGAGAGGGGAGGCAAAAGAAGTGGATAAATGCGATAATCTGTCGCTCTACCTAACACCGAGTTTTCACATAAACTCTATACCTTTTACCATCAGTTTTATACGTAAGGAGCAAAGTAATGCTTTGCTCAACAACAATCTCAAGTTAACTGCTACGGCCAAGTTGTACTTGAATAAATTGTACTGATATTGTGCAGAATCAACACCACCGTTCATTACCGGAAGGTGAAGGTTTCGGGTGAAGTAATGAAAGCGAAGCTAACACAAAGAGCATAATTTTTAATTACTACTAGCCGTAAGTTAGTAACTTCCATTTCGTCGTAAGGGTTACGGCCGACGCCTATCTAAGCCGCCACACAGCGAGGGGCGCTTCAGTAAATAAAAGTTTTATTCAGAAATGATTTAATGTTTATTTGATTGAAGACTGATTAGGAATGGAACTTGAAGAAACTTTTCACCTACGAAGACTGGTTTCCATTTCTGCACTCGTCTCTAAAATTATGTTTCTAAAGTGATGGTAGCTAAAACGCAAGTTTTCACAGTCATTTTTCTAGTACGAAAACGCCGTACAGGATGTTTGAAGCAATGAAGGAACAGCACACTTGTATCTCTGTTGTTAAGTCACAAGGTTACAGGGCGAGTTGACCAAAGGACACAATGAACGCCAGTTCACTGCCTTGTGCGTAAAGGCGATTAGGCATTTGATAGGTGTGCCTGGCTCGCCCCAAAATACGTCATCGTAAGTGGAAAAGCGACACGGAATACCAAACATGTCATCGATTTGTTCCAGACACTGTTTAATTCAAGACCTCGCACGATATGTGACTTTTAAGAACGATACAGTATAAGCAAATACACTAGAAACCAATACTGTACAGCTTTCACTTTTCTGCAAGAAATCGTACTAGTGGTGTCAGCTCCAGCACAAATGCATTTAATTTATATAAAAATACAGATCCAGTTTAATTTCTCTTTGATTACGTTTTATATTTTTTTTCAGAACAATGATGAAAAATAACAAAATAAAATCACCTCAACGACGTCAAATGAATGCAAATGAATAAATACAATTGATAAATACGCATTACGTAAAAATATTTTTGCTAAAGATTTATTATACATAGTGTCACATTTTGCCGCCAGGTTATTTTGCGGACTGTTTCCTGTAATGTCACAATACAGCTCTCCTGTGTATCTCTCGTGGCGTATTTAGTATCAACGTCATCTCAACTTAGTCAAAAATTTTATGTTTTGGGAACACAAATATAAAATAAACCAAATCTTCCAAGAACTGAATAAGGGAGGTTGAAGGATAGTGTCTTAAGCCATTTTCAGATGTGCTTAGCACAATTTGTTTCTTAGTAAACGTTATGGACAGTCACATACAAAACATTTGCAGAAATTTAATAGTATTTAACATTTTTAATAATTGCGAAAGTTTTTGTCGGTGTACTTCGAAGCAACTACGGGCATACTTTTCCTAGTTCACGGGAACTTGACAGCACGGCGACAACCTGCATCCTCATCGCCATGTGTTACCCCTCATGAGACAGTGACAACCTGCATCCTCATCGCCATGTGTTACCCCTCATGAGACAGTGACAACCTGCATCCTCATCGCCATGTGTTACCCCTCATGAGACAGTGACAACCTGCATCCTCATCGCCATGTGTTACCCCTCATGAGACAGTGACAACCTGCATCCTCATCGCCATGTGTTACCCCTCATGAGACAGTGACAACCTGCATCCTCATCGCCATGTGTTACCCCTCATGAGACAGTGACAACCTGCATCCTCATCGCCATGTGTTACCCCTCATGAGACAGTGACAACCTGCATCCTCATCCCATGTGTTACCTCTCATCAGACAGCGACAACCTGCATCCTCACGCCATGTGTTACCTCTCATGAGACAGCGACAACCTGCATCCTCACGCCATGTGTTACCCCTCATCAGACAGCGACAACCAGCATCCTCACGCCATGTGTTACCTCTCATGAGACAGTGACAACCTGCATCCCCGTCGCCATGTGTTACCCCTCATGAAACAGCGACAACGCTCATCCACCCACGGCACATGCATCTATGGAATTCCTGCGTAATATGTAGGCACTTCTTGTGGCCAGAATAGTCCCGCGATCTGCCCCCGACAGAACATGTCTGGGATCAGTTTGGATGTCAACTCCGACGTACAGTATACCACGTAATAGTACTTTTGTAAGCCCTTCTCAAGTTCTTCTTGCAAGCACATTGTGTATTCTTCCACCTGGTGTAAAATTAACATTACCATCGACCTATTCACTTAATTCATGCGCCGGTCAAGTGAAATTGTAAGATAATTAGAAAAATCAAATAATTTACAGATATGCTCGTTCTTACACTTACATAAACTAAAAAAACAGAAAGGAAAAGAAATAATTTTAGTATTTACAAATGTTTGCCTAACACTTCTAATTTAACTTTAAGACATGGAACTACTTTCCCTCCAACGTTACCAACTTTATTGGGAGACCTGCCAGTCAGTGTGCTTGTTAAAATACGTGCAGATAGGAACAGTGGCATTTTCCTGTAAGTGCAGAACAACAAGCATGATCAATCAATAGAGTCACCTGTTTTTAGCGAAAAGATTCCAGGACTAATTGTACTGCAAAACACGTTAGTTCAGAAACAATATTTTGGTCGGAGGATGTCAACTTTCACACATCTTACCTTTCTGCCATCCATTCCTTAACGTTCAGTGTCGGGTTAACTTTTAAGTCTGATTGGCACAGTCGAGTATAAAATGTCTTCTCATACAGACACGTGGCCATTAGCCAAAGGAAATTTGCAACTGCGCACGGGAAATAGGTGGCCGTATCAATAAATCGTAGACGAGCACACAACGCACGTCAATCGCATGTATGCACGAAAATGTCAGACGAGTTCTAAATGTGTGGACTACAGAAGACGGCCTGTGGCGGTGTACAAGTGGCTGACCTTGGTTGTCTCTGCAGAAGCCTTTGCTGTCGCCTACTTTGTAGCTAGAAACCTGCTAGTGAAACAGCATGCAATACTGGCGTTCGAAGCGGAGCAATACATTCTGTAACTTTCATTAGCGAATTTCCCTCCAGAAAATAAAATGGTTTTCCTGTTTCCATGCTACACTCGAGAGAAACAAACAACGTATTTTCCTCGGCCATATAGTCCAAACAAAAAAAAATGGTTTACTTTTATAACTTGTAGCCTGGATTCCAAAGGTAGGTTGCTGAGAAACGCGTAACTTTGCAATAAATATAAAACAATTAGAGGTGAAAATGTTACCACTTTGTTTTTCGTTTTCATGCCTGAAGACACATTATTACATTTTGCTGTAAGTTTGATGTTCTTGAGGAATTACCAGTAATCGTATGGCAGTAATAATTCTACGAAACAAGATATGAGTATGCTGAAAATCTCGTGTGTTTTAACGAAGGCATCTTTCGCAAACCTGATTTTAAACGGCATAGTTAAACACTATAAACAGAAAGTTAAATGCCACAGACGAAGTGAAGAACGAAATACTAATAACCATTTGGTGTCAGTTTACAGTGCCCGGTGTTTGAAAACCTTTTTCAGTCGCAGAACGATACTCTGTGTTGCTACGTTAACTACGCAGGGGAGGGAAAAGGAAAAACGAAATTTGGTGGGCTGGATAATGGGCAAATAATAATACACTCTAAAACGGCTTTCTTTGCTGCAACTCATTATGTGTTGCCACAAAGTAATTTTTGGTTAAATACGAAATCACTACGAAGTTGGTTTGCCATAAAGAACATTCTGGCTTTATCCATACATTAATGCCTATGATAACCTTTCATTGTCGTTACAATAGATCAGCAGTATTTTTGTAGTAGCGGAACATGCTGTATTTTCAAAGTTTCTAAGGAATTCGAAGTAAAGGTTTTCATATCACTTTCATTTGGTATACAGAAATATTTATTTACTGTAAAAAAGGCGGTATTGCCACTAAACAACTCTCTATAAAGTTTAATTTTTACTTCCCCTTTGAATTAAAGCAATACTTTGTTATTGTAAACTAAACAACGTCAAAGAAATGCAATTTTTTTACAGTGTACTAACGCGCGTGCTCAGCTTGACGAGAGCATCGGCGGGGGATTACACGACGACAACCACCAACCGAATGTTGGAGGGACGTAGCTGGAGGAATAGTTGCCGCGAATATACTGTAGGCGCCAACAAGCGGAAGGGGATAAAATAAGTATAGTTTTTAACCACCAGCAGAACTGTTGTCAACCGTTGTATTAGTTGACTATTTGTGGTATAATTTCCGTTGTTGTGGTACAAAGGTTATTCGGAAAGTAAGGTCCAAATCGCCGTAGCTAATCGAATGTCGCGCGAACATTGTAACGCGCATCTGCACCGACTCCCGGCATGCCTTACTCGTCAAACAACGTAATTTGTATTGGTATAGTTGCAGTGTGCTGTTTACAGTGTCAGTTAAAAAGGTTTAAAACAATTTATCAGGCCGCCAACTGTGAAATACGGTCAGTGATTCGGTTTTTGACAGCAAGGAACGTTTCAGCAGTGGAAGTTCATCGACAGATAAGTCAAGTGTATGGCCCCAATGCGATGAGTGACAGCAAAGTGCGTTAGTGGGTGAGGAGCTTTCAAGGACGGACGGGAAAATGTCCATGATGAACCGCGATCAGGCCGACCATCAGGGATCACCGAGGATTTGGTCAAAGTCGTGGACGAAAAGATTCGTGAAGACCGGTGATTCACAATTTCAACTTTAGCATTGGAATTGCCGAATATGGGCAGTTACAGACTGGTTATCCTCACAGGCGGCAGACGTCTATGACTTAAGCATACAAAACCTTGTACGTAGAACGTTATGACAAATGTTTAAACGAATATGGAAACTATGTAGAAAAATAGAGAAACATTTAAGGAATTAAATATAAAAAGTTTTTTGAAAAAAAATCTGTGATGGTTTATGTTTTATAAGAAATCGGACCTTGCTTTCCGAATAACCCTCGTATTACAGAGTAAGTACACCGAAACGAAATGGCGTGGCCGTTCATTTGACGTGGGCGTACCCATTCTCTGATTGGCTGCGTTAGGATGTGGGAACGGGCCTTGTTTCTGATTGGCTACTGTATTGCAATCCTAGGGAGACAGCCGGGTTATATGTGTGTGGCCACGCTGTGAGCACATGCATGTATCTCCAAGGCTCTGTTCGGTGAATCACTCGAGACTGACGGGACATGGTAACAAATGAGACTGATATAACTGTAAGGTCAACCGTCTTCCATGTTAGGTGGAAGTCGTTCAGTCCTACGAAGTTTGACTGTTGTGGCAATCAAGTGGAGGGGCATGTTTTCCTAGAGAGACTCAAGGTAGTAACACCGGACTGTCGTGAAATTAGGCTCTGAAAGTTGTCTCCTGTGATACCTTGGTGGATCAGGTACAGGAGGGGAGGAGGTGCGGAGAGCCGGACATGTTCCGGAAAAAAAGTATTCTTATTGGCTGAGCTGCCGGCTGGCAAGTAGGATACCAGGCGCTGATTGGCGAACGGCGTTCCGGCATAACGCTGGTTAGTAACGCCACGCCAGTTTGCTGACGCGTGCCGCTGGAGTTTGCAGAATTAGCAGTTGTTCCACTTGTGTATTCTAAGGGGAATCCTCAGTAGAAACTTTAAACACCTCAAGGTCACGCCTGCCTATAAGGAAGCATTGCGATGAGCTCTACCCAAGTTTGTGCTATGGCATTCTCGGGTAGCTGAAGTTCTCGCATTTTAATATCTATAACAGTATGATAATATTACACGCGATGAAAGACAATGAATCGAACTAAAGATGCTACTTTATAGTTTTTTTTTTTACTTTCCCGTATGGGAGGCCCTAAAAATGCTGTTATTAGTAATTTTCATTTTTTTTCTCTTTGAATACATTTAATAGGGGTGGAATGGAGTAGAGAGATTTGGGCGTCTCTTAACATCGAGGGCTTGAGAGCCAATGAGGGTGAAGTGAGATCTGTATGGGGCGGTGACGGAATGCAAGGGTGGGGGAAACTGGAGACCTCCGAGAAAACCCACCGACCAGCGGCATCGTCCGGCATGATTACCACTTGCGAAAATCGGGGAGTGACCCTGCCTAGAAGCGAAAACTGTTCGCCGAGGTAGAAGGCGAGCAGTCTAACCACACATCCCTGGCCCCATTAAATATGATAAAAGTAAAAAGTGATGGCTATAGATAAAAAAAAAATTTTACGTTTTTTTTTTTTACCTCACCTAGGAAAAATTTTATTCCCAGAGCATTTATTTAGTGAGACAGGCGTATACGCACGAGCAGTGATTTTACAGACGTTTTACTGCGGTCTCGCAAAGCACAGTGCAGGAGTACATGGATGGGTTTGAACTGGAGGATCTTCCTAGTGCAGCTTGTTCGGACAGTGTGCGGGAGGCCTGGCTTTTTAATTTCGCAGAGAGAGTTGAAGGCCCAGAGGGAGAACGGAGCAGCATCTCGCTCCCGCTGGAGCCAGCCCGGGCCCTCGCGACGGCAGGAAGGCCACGTCTTCGTGCTTCTTTTCTACCATCTGTAGGACCTGTCAGGCCGTCTCTTTTTGAGAAGGGACGGCGAGCCAGCAGGTATAATATGGTTATAGGCGGAGAGGCGGGTCGTACACTATGCCGGACCGGGCCAGCTACCACTGCTCATTAGTGCACTCTCCTGCAAGTAACGAGCCTCGTTAACACTAACGTCTGCGCCGTCCACGGCGGGGCGACGAAGACTTGATAATTTGGGGCCGAGGCTCAACGCCGACACCGTCTCATCACTTCCAATACAAGACTGCGTTGTGCCTCCGTGGCTTTCCCCGCACACACACGCACCAAATATGCGCACACGTTCCCGTCATTATCCTCCGGTACACGCGCTCGGTCGTATCACAACCTGCCACGGCCAATAGCCGTAGGTTAAGCTGGAAATGGCACACTTTCGCCACAAAAACACGAAAGGAAATAGAAACTGAAAAATTTCGAGAAATCACTTCAGGACAAGCTAGTCTTGAAACTCATGTAAAGTGAAACGTAAATTAAAAAATTGTACTCGGAAAACGCGCCGTGGGAGTCCGACAAAGGAGTGGGGATGATCAGCCCGGTAGTGACAGCGGCCGAGTACGGTTGAGCGAGAGCTGCTCCGCGCGTGCATATTGCCTGTCGACAAACATGCAAGTCGCATCGGTGGTATTTAACAGTGCGGTAGTAGAGAGCGATGCTATCAGTTTGGTGTGTATAGCGCCAGTAATGTCACGTGGTTTCCGTCCCTCCAGTGGCAGGCGTCCTGCAGAGCCCCCCTCCCCTACACCGCCTCCCCCGAAGCTATTTTTATAACTGGACCACAGTCCATCAGGCACGACTAGGATAGACACTTAGCCAATAACATACCTGCAAGGAAAGAAGGCCTGAATCCCGTGTCAACCTAATCTGAGGTAAAAAATGGCTACCTACTGGGACAACGATCAACGAACAAATGCACCAGGTTCGAGAATACACAGGACAGTGGAGGCTGTCCTACAGGTCGTCGAAGTAGTATTTTCCAGCTTAAGCTTTGTGTTCACTGGCTGCTCAGAGCAGGTGGCACGGGATTCGCACGGAGTTGTTTCTTGGCTCAGAGTTTGTTCACACCTAGGTATGTCTAATTAAGTTTGATAGAATTTCAAAACATAAAATGTGTTTGAAGTCTAGCTATTCATAAAACGAAAACCCAAAAATGTCCTGTCATTATAAATTGAAGGGAAATAGATCCAGCGCAAGACTTTCAACGGCGCTCAATTAATCGCTAACTACATTACACGCCCGCCAGCTAGTAAGAAGCTCGGTAAGGGAATTGAAAGAAGAGAGATGCAAACTGTGCGAGCGAGATAGCCCAGTAATAGATACCTGATTAAATACTGTTAGTGGGAATAAAACATTGCAAAAACATAAAGCGCACACTGAGATATGGGTTTCGTTGAATCAAATAAAGTTTATTTGCCGTAACCAAATTAATTGTTTGTATAGGGACAGTACAACCACATTATTTTGTTGTTATTATTTGATTGCCCCAAACAAATATTTGGTTCGTGCGTCAACAGAGTTGTTTAGCTCTGAGTACATTAAAGAGTTTCTGTAAATACAAAAAAAATTGGAAGGCCGACCGAGATTCGAAACCTAGATCATCTGCGCCCATGCGCTGTACCCTAGCAATACCAACTAAAGTCAGTAGAGATGAAATTGGAATGTTTTTAAACACATACATTGCAGATACTCGACAACATGCTTTACTTTTTAGAATCCTGTCGAACTTGTTTTATTACGATGTTTATACCATTACTAAGCATCAATAAATGCACCAACAAACACTCTTACTATCTTTATTGTCACAAAATTGCAAACAAACTCTTGAGCTGTAATTTCGAACAAAGGCAATCAAACGAGTGGGCAAACAAACATATTACAACAAATATTTTGATGAGAGTCTAATTTCTTTTGGTCCAACACAGAGGTTTTGTTTACTGAAGCACGTACTTTGTTAAGTGGAAAAAAATTTATTTTATTGTTTTTCAAGTTTTGTTTATTCAGTTTGTCAGCGCAACTAAATACACTGACGAGCCAAAAAAACCTGGTATCGGCGTGCGTATGCAAATAACAGAGGTATGGAACCAATCATAGTAACGCGACGCGGTCGGCAGCTAGATCGGTTACTGCTGCTACAATGGCAGGTTATCAAGATTTAAGTGAGTTTGAACGTGGTGTTATGGTCGGCGCACGAGAGATGGGACATAGCATCTCCGAGGTAGCGATAACATTTGGATGTTCGCGTACGGCCATT